>JAIPMN010100070.1:0-15183 GCA_020650975.1 Apostichopus californicus | reverse complement strand
GAATCATTGACAAGTTCTGCTTGATCTTAACTCAGCTTTCCATCGCTGTGAAACATTCTGCGCGATCTGAAATCAATAGTAAAACATTCTGTTTGATCTGAAATCAACAGTACGACGCTGTGTAATATTCTCTTTGATCTGATATTAACTGTCCAACACTGTGAAACATTCGGAAAATTGCTCAGGAGAACCTTTGTCCATAATTACATCAAGGATTCGGTGAGCTAGATCAGAATCATTATTTTTTAGACGGTTGAGTGTTACTCTTGTAGACAGTTGAGATCGGCAACTGCACTGGTTACCTCTTTTCTACAGGATAAACTTCAAGATCACCCTGCTTACATATAAAGCCCTGCATGGATTAGCACCAGATTACATGAGTAGTATGATCAGTCAGAAGACCACCACCCGCTCTCTCCTAACCTCAAATCAGCTACTGCTCCATGTACCTAAGTGGAAGCTCAAGTCATTTGGTCAACGATTGTTTTCTAATGCCGCCCCTACCCTTTGGAACTCACTTTCACTGCACATCAAGTTGGCACCCAACGTTAACATTTTCAAAAACAGACTCAAAACTTATCTATTTTTGACTGCTTTCCCTGAGCACTAGTGCCACTGAGCATTGGTTTTCCTCTGGATATTGGGGCAATATAAATTTGCATTTATTTTTATCATTATTGGATGAACTGCCATTTCTCTTTAGTGAACCACCTCTTCCCTGAGCATGCAAAAGAGATACCCAGAATGCAATAATTCATTGTGATTTTGATGATGTAATGTAAATATAATGTAATCTAAATAATCACTTAATAATGCGCCATTAATCCATTGCCGAAAGCTTGTTCAAAGGCGCAGTCGAGAGCTTAAAGATGAAAATATCTATAAAAAAGAAATGTCAGCAGTTGGAATTTGCAACATTTATTTGAGGTGGCTTTCCCAATGTTATGTGTTCCACAATGTAGGGGCAACCATTACGAAAGCCTATAAGTTCTTCAGGTAATCCGGACCATTACATTCAAACACTGTAGGTGAGAAATAGCAGCTTAAATTCAATGCGGGCAGATATTGGCAGCCAATTTAGGTCTTCGAGCACTGGTGTTATATGACTTAGCCTAGGAGTTTTTGTCACTATTCGTGCGGCGATGTTATGAATCCGTTGCAGTCTATTCATTTGTGCATTTGTAATTCCACAGAGCAAAGAATTACAGTAGTCAAGTCAAGATGTTATCAGGGAGTGCACCAACTGTTCAGTGGCTTGTCGAGTCAGATATCTAATATTGCTGATGCTGCGCAAATGGAAATAAGTTGATTTACAGATGTGTTTAATGTGTTCATCCCATGGTGGTTCATCCATATTGAGTTAGGATCAATTCTTACTCCAAGATTGCAGACTGATGTTTTATCGACAATATTTTTGTTGCATTGATTGATGCTTAGTTGTATTACATGCAGTTTTACTACTTGTTGTTTTCTGCCACAAATCAGGACTTCAGTTTTATCAGTGTTCAGTTTTAGGTGATTGTGGGTCATCCATGACTGAATTTCATCTAAGATTGGACCTTAGTATGACGTCCCCGATTGGATCTGTAACATGAGCAGTTTTCTTCATGAATCTGATAGTGAGGGTATACACCATACTTGATCTTAGTAATACAGTGAAAAGCAGTGTGATGTGACAGACAATAAATTCACGGACACAGGCTGTTCTGAAATGACCAATGACCTCAACAACAGGCTTCTTGCACTGAACGTGATAGATACATCAGCATACTAAATATGACATACTGTATGTCCTTGTTGAAATATTGTGTAAAACATGGTTTTCACAAATTGACCCTGGTGAACTCAAACGACCATTGACCTCCGCCCACAACATTAGGCTTCTTGTACTCAATGCGGTATCATTACATACCAAATGCGATCTGTCCAAGCTTTCCTTACGATATTATGTTTAGGAAGATGTGTTAGTGTAGATACAGGTAAGAGGGGAGTGAAGTAAATGTTTAGCATTTGTTGACTTCAAATGACCTATGACCTCCGACAAAAGCAATAATAGGCTCCTTAAATTTGACGTGTTACATCTTCAAACCAAATATGAGATCTGTCCAAGGTTCACTTCTTGCAATATCATGTTTAAAAGGCTTTCACGATTTGACCTGTTGTTCCCAAATGAACTTTGGCCTCCACCAAAATCAATATATTTCTTGTACTCAATGTTATACACCTTTATACCAAGTTTGAGATCTGCCGAAGCTTCCAATATTGAGATATCATGCTTACACGGCTTTCACAATTTGACCTCTGATGACCCCAAATTACCTTTGACCCCCAGAACAAAACAATAGGCTTCTTGTACTCAATGTTATACACTCCATACCAAGTTTGAGATCTGTCCAAGCTTCCAATATCGAGATATCATGTTTACAAGATTTTCACAATTTGACCCCTGGTGACCCCAAATGACCTTTGACCTCCCCAAACACAATGGGCTTCTTGTACTCAATGTGTTACTACTACACACAAAATATGAGGTCAAGCTTCCCTTCTTGAAATAAATAATAAATAATAACAAGATTATTACAATTTGACCCCTGGTGACCTCAAATGACCTCCACAAAAGGAATAGGCTTCTTGTACTCCATGTGGTACTTCTACACACCAAATATAAAGTTCGTCCGACCTTCCATTCTTGATATCCTGTTTGCAAACTGGGCGTCACAAATGCACTTTCACACACACGAACGCATACACACACTCGTACACCCATACATGCAAAGGTTACGACTATCGTCGGAACCAAAAATGCAAGCTTGTCCTTCATCAAGTAGCATGAAACATTCAAAAACTTATGCACAAAACCAGGGTATTAAAGTCGTTTCCCCAATAGTTACATAATTCCATTTTAATTTTTAACCCATACGTATGTGATGTAACACACAATCTTCTGTGGAAGGATTCAAAGGAAATTCTATAGGAAATTCTGACCCATTATCACCGCCTATGCATGACTATGCATAGATATCAATCAGTTTACACAAAAACTGGTAAAATGCCAAACTTACAGTGAATATTGACATTTCTGTAAATTCTCAGCTTTAGAACCATCTTAGGTCAATTTAGACACAATTACTTAAGGTATAAACTATGAAGTTAGGAAGTCATCTTACAAAAATTGCAAGTCTAGCATGTGTTTACTTTGGAACTAATTTGGTTGAATAATTCCATTTAAAATCAAGTGTAAACATATATGTGTGTTAAGCTGTAGTGCCCTATAGCTTGCTTTACAATTAAAAAGAAACATTATAAAAAAATTGTATAACAAAATGCTATCTTGTAGTATTTTTGAAAGCTTACATTATTTTCACCAAAGTTATTTATAAACATATCGAATGCTCAAACACAAACAACACCACCAAAACAAAATTTAAAAAATAGGAGTTACTGTTATAGTCATCTCATACACTACTTCTTTTTCATTAGTGCTTAACTGGATTTAAGTTTATAGTCAGCCTTAGAAATAATTTATTACTGATATAATTTCCCACGTTCTCAGTTTAATGCAGTGTTAAGCTTCAGTACTATAAAACTGTAATCATAATGTCACTTTATCATTACTTGCATTCACTGGGACTATATAAATGAAAAAAACTGATATGATTATTGCGCAAAACGGAATCAATATATAATCAAATAAGGAAAGTGTACCCGGCTACTTCCTGGTGAACTGCTGTTTGTTCGGGCCTGTGCTGGAGGGGTCAAACTTGAATTACTGACGCTCCGAGGTAGATTGTGGCTTTCAGTTGTGAGTTTTGGCACTTGCAGTTTACTTGTGGGTCCTGCAAATCAGAATACCAGGAATTATAATTCAAATTGGAAGAAAATAAAAATGTTTGTATCCCCAGAGTGCAAATTGTTAGCTGTATGTATTAGGATGAATCTTGGAGCAGGGAAAAAAGTCAACATAATAAAAACCATTGAATAAATGAGAAATTGCAGAAGCTTATAGCGACCTATTGCATAACTGCATCCCAGATCCTGTTGGAATTCATGCAGTATATGCAGGGTAAGAAATTACCTAAGAAATAGTTTACCTAAAGAAAATACAGTTCCATTCCCAATTCCAACAGGGTTTAATGTTAGTTTCCATGGAGTGGAAATACCTGTATTTGATGTCATATATGAAAATGCTACCCAAGATGAGCAAATTGCTACATAATATAAAATACGTATCTATAGCAATATTTTCAAAACAGAAATTTAGTACTATCAGTGCTCTCTGAGAAGCAACATCGACCCGGCTGGACAAAGTCTGCGATCTAGCTGTATTCCCGGATCTGCTGTGTCTGTTTAAAGATGTTAGAACTGATTAATACATTATATGGATGCAGCACTGATGAGCTTCATAATACAAGGCTTGTAAGGAGAAAATTGCAGAACACAAATCAAAATTAACTAATTTAGTAGTCTCTGAACAATGCAAGAGAGAAAGTCAATAGTAACATTGAAATGCTATCTCAAAAAGTTGTCTTGTACAATACTGCAACTTATAATGGCCCTTCAATTTTCTTGTGCAGCAACACTTCGGACAAAAACACAACAATAAAACAGCAGGAATCACCTATATGAGTTCCAGTATACATCTGCTTCCATTAAGTTGCTATTTACAGTATCGATTTCATGCCTGCAAAGTATTACCAGCATTTATCTAATTTTGTTCTTCATGTGAGGAGAAAACGAACCATGATGACAAAGCAAAACAACTCGGCTTTGAATCACTTGGCATAAAATATAAAACTTATCTTGCTGCTCAACTCGGTTGTCAACAGGAAAATGTACTTTAAAAAGGACACAGAGTCCCAGACGATGTTCTTACAAGGATATAGTGTTTAGAAAGGATTATTTTTGCACAACAAAAGCAATTAATCAAAGAAATTTAAAGAAATATAATTTGTAAGGGTAAATGATTTTCCATTGGTTAAAGAACTGATCCTACATATTAAATATGAAGCACATCTAACATTTAACAACGGATGGAAAACAGAAAAACTCCAAAATTATGTTTGGCAGACTATAAAGGCACATCATTGGCAGCAAACATAACAAAACATATTTCGGGGGGGGGGGGTTGATACATTTTACTAAGGGTTTCGGTGAACTTCTGAAAAGTTAATTTTGAAAGTCCTAATGAAACTGTCAGAAAGTTAGAATACTTACTTTTAGTTACAAATAAATAGGACTGATATTTTAGAATTACACTGTAATTACAATACACTGTTTTTAATACAGTTCATAGGTGGTCTGCTTAAATAAGTAGGAGAGAAATACATGAATGGCTTAGAGCAAAGGAAACGCTACTACCAAGCAGTTGAAAACAAATTCACCTGAGGGGTTGACAGATTATTTAATATTGTCAGTGAATCATTGCTGGAGATTTGATGGTGATGCTAAAGATACATTTTACTTTCAAATATATTATTCAGTGTTAATTATAACTTACGGCTTGTAAAAATGAATTACCAAGCATGTTATTAAAATACTACCAGGCATGGTGTTATTATGCCATTCCATGTTCCCTCTCAAAGTACACAAATATGAAAATGGTTATATTAATCCAAATAATGAAAACGAGAATGCTAGAGATACAAAGCGCAGTAGAGGGAAGCAAAATACGTTCAAATAATGCCAAGCGAAGCACATTAGAAGATGCAAGCATGAATTCATGAATGAATGCATTAATTCCAGGGTTTAGTAGATGGTTTACATTTTTTGGGTCCAGTAGACAATGGTTCATCAGAGCTGGTCTGTACACTCTGAGTCTGCCTGAGTTGGTTATCTTTTCAGTCTTTACTGATTTTACGGTTTCATCCTCAACCGATGCACAGGCTTCACATTCTCTCAAACATTCTAACAAGATTAGTTAAACAAAGTTTTATGGATTTATATCACCGTCTCAAACTTAATGTCAAAGACAATTATAAAAAAAAATCCTCACTCCTTTTTTTGGGAGTCTTCAATGTTGTTTAGCCAATGTAGGCTTTTCAGAAAAGAATCCGCTTCACGTTGTAAACATTTCTGTGAAAAAACAAATACATTAACGAACCAACAAACGAACCAAAGTCATTCAATCCTATGTAACTTTACATTTTTCTAACGTAAAATCATATTTTCTTTTTAATTTCTAATATTTTGAAATGTTTCTGCCAGTCTGCTGCATTGAAAGGTAAACAAACATGCTAGTGCATGATGACTGTTCAAGTCTCTCTTTATGTATTCTTTATATCATTTATTATTATAACTGTGACAGTAATTTACTTACAGAGGAATATGAAATTCTGACATTTTGACCTATTTTATCATTAAGGCAAATAGATTCATAAAACACAGAGTTAGTTCTCCACCCCATAGAATTGATGCTCAGAATGTATAAAAGCAAGCTAGGACTATTTACTTGATGTTAAAAAAAGAAAAGATTTCATCAATTTTTGTTGGCAAGCTCCAAAAAGTAGATAAAGTTTCCGATGTATGAAAGAATCATGCGACCCACCCAGAACGTTCATGTCACATAGTTTGGTGACCACTCTTTTAAGACACCTGGTAGTGTAGCTATTTTTAAAATATTTTTTTACACCACTAGCAGTGTTCTGCAAACTATTGAAATACCTCTGAGTTGGATATTTTTGAATAGATCAAGCTATAGATCACCACTGTATATGATAAAAAAAAAATTATGCAGTCAGAATTGGCAAGTTTGGGAAAAGGGATCTTTTACTTTCCTTGCAGAGTTCCTACTATTCCTTCTAAACTCAATTTCCTTCCCAAAAAATTTAAAGAAAATAACTGGATGCAAAGGAAACAGGTTACCTGGTCATCTGATACTGAAGTTCTCGACAGAATCTAACAAGACATCGCCACAAGATGACGTACCTATGCAACTTCGTACATTCATCAATGCAAATCATGTTCCTAGGCTAACGCTGTGTCAATGTTCGCATCTGTGAGTCATACGCTTCACACTTCAGGGTATCTTTAACTCTACTAAGCGTCACGTTTTTCACCTGTTACAAGTTTGACCGATTTTTTTTTCAATTTTGACGCCAAAAAAGATGAACATAGCTTGCAATCAGTGAGGAAGAGAAAAAGTATAGCTCAGCGATCCCTTAGGACAAATCAGAGGTAAAATTACTAAACCATTTAATTGATTGCATGATATTAGGGCAATGCCGATCTGTACATATCAGAAATTGAACCAAGTGAAAGATTTCTTGAAAGTAAATAGAGCATCTTTCATCAACCTTTCTGTATTAAAAATTGTCAGATGTTAGAAGCCTATATTTAGATGTTAAAGCGGATTATTTGTAATAAATAATGGAATACTTAAAATATCATTCTTGATACTGGAAGGATAATTTGAAATAATAAGTTATATAGGTTCAAAAGAATTCACTGTACTGATACTAAAGCTGAACACAACTAATATTATTAATACTAATTTCCTCCTCCAAAAATACATGCTAATTGCTGTCAAGTGGTCCTCAAGATTTATCTTTGAGAATGAATCCAACAAGTAGCATATATCCTGTATTAAACCCTGTTCTATTATCATCAAACGTCAATGTCCACGACCGCCGATTGATGTTAAGACTTTCATCCTATCCATCTTCTGAACAACATTGGATTGATTGTCACAGAATAATGCCAACATTGAGCTGTAAATTAATTTCTATTCTAGGTAAACTTAGTATGTCTTGTGCTGATAAAGCATTATTTATCATTCAGGAACAAGTCTACAAGGTATTACAAAATAAATATTCTACATGATTAGCAGATTGTGTTTCTATTTTATCCAGCATTTGGAAATTGCTCCGAATTAGCGTAATACAGTTTGAAAACATATTAATGTTGTTACAATTAAAATTATCAGATGCCGAAGGTTTCATGATTTGTGGTAGCAAATGTTGATATTTGTGATAGTGTTTGCTTTACATGAAAAAGTTTAATACAAGCAGAATTTTTTTGATGCACTTTTGAGTGGAAAACAGTTTACATCCATCCTCTGTGGCTAATTTCAGTTAAAAGGCCCAGCAAGACTTACCAAATTTCTCCTTTACCATGGCATAACTACTCTTCATCTTTTCTGGCAATCTCCTTGCCATCTGCACTAACTTTCCTATCAATAAATTAGACAAGGAAATGTTAGAGAAAATATTAGAAGAATATACCTTTTTGCTCTGCTTTACTTAACACAATTTGAAGTATTGTTGCATACAAAATCTAATCCCACTGATCAACTTTTTATATGACAGTTTTGTACTTTTCTTAAAATCAAAACTTATTTTGGAAAGTAACTTTAACTAAAAATAAATGAAATAAAATATAATATAATGAAGTAAAATCAAATACTATGAAATGAATGAAGGATCTTTGGCATACTAACACAGTAAATGCCAAACGGTACTCTTTCCTTTTGTTTCTCGGCTGTCAGATTTAATTTCTACTAGCTTGGTTCGTTAGAAGGGTACACCCAATGAAATACGATACTCAGCGTATTTAAATTATAACGCACAATCATCACCTTCGGTAGTAATGCTTTTTGCTTTTTTTTTGCTATTTTTACTAGGGTACTACTAATAAGACACCTGATACTCAAACATCTGATACATATGAGGCTGTAAATCTGCTGATTTATTTGTCACAACAACAAACTTTACTCATAATAAATCACGTAAAACAGCAACGTGTCAAATGCTCAGCTGTAGTATTTGAAGATCATTTGACAGGAACTGGAGATGCCACAGGCTTATTTTAGCTGGGTTACAGTTATTTAGTGTGCCAGTGAACATATAGAAGAGTAATTACTTAAAAATTGCAGTAATTTTTCACACAATAACACTAAAGTAAACAGTTATTAAATTGTATACTTGATAAAATTGAAAGGATCTTACCTTCAACAAGCATTTGAGAAGGAATTTTGCAGAAAACTAAATATTAAAGTTTCAAACTTTGAAGGCTGCATTTAATACAACTAAATGACAAGATATGGATAGAAACCAGACATATATATTAGTCTGGCAAGGTTTTCATCACAGTGAAAACCTGGAGTAAATTAAAAAAAAAACTGTAATAACAATAAACACATACTTAAGTGGAAGGCAATTTTCTTCAACTAAAAGTAATTAGATTGATGAAACTTAAATTTCAAATAATTCACATTAATCCGTATATCCGTATAAGATTTTTTTTTTCGATGTTTAATATTTTGTTCTGAAATTGTTCACTTGAAATGGTTCAGCATTCTGGTTTCTGTCACCTTCTGTCACCTTCGAATAGAACTTGACAGAACTGTCTTTTTGTAATATATCTTTCATTAATGGCATTTTGATATTTCAAGAAAACTGATTACCAAAAACCGTGGTTGTAATTCCTCACAACATCCAATACATTGATGACCAAGATGTATGCGTGAATCTAATTTCCAGAGCTCTACAACTTACCTGATTGGAAACCTAAACGTAAAATAAACTGTTTTTGTAAATGTAACATAAACTTTTGCCCAAAAGCATCAAGATATTCAGCTCAACTATTATGAAGATGTGAAAACTGTGCTGAATTCCATTTTGGAGGGAACGTCAGCTTTAGAAAAGCTGGTTTCTCAAAATGATATACAAATACAGCAAGAATGGCAGTATATATCGTATCAATTGCATCAATAATTTATACATGCAGCTCACAAAATACACAGAAGCCAATAAAAGAACATACAGAAAACTTATGATACAGTGAATGTTTTCCATGGAAGCAAATATATCCTCTTTACTTTCACAACAAAATTATGCATTTTACTCATGCTTTGTCAATTAGGGAATGCAGCCCTTCTTATCTTTTCTTCTTTCTTTTCGTCTTGTTTTCCCCCTTTTTTCGTTTTCCTGCTTTCTTTGATATTTTAGTGCTCTGTCCTGTCAGTCGTTAGTTTTTAACAGCTGTTGACGAATCCAGCAGTCTTTTCCTCAAAACTGCTGTAGACGTGCCGATTACTCGTTACTTTTAAACAGCTAAAGATCAGCCCGCCAGTCACTATTTCTCAACAGCTGTAGATCAGCATGTCAGTCGTTTCTGTAAGCAGCTGTAGACATGTCTGTCAGTCGGTTTTCTTAACAGCTATAGCCAAGCATTTATGCATACATATTAGGGGGCGGGGCTTAAGTTGATTTTCACTAAAATAGCTTGTAAACACAGTAACTGAACAACGAGAAGTTGGTTTGAAGTCATACGTGATCCATATATGCGCCATAGGGAGTAGAAGAACCCTATTGATTTTGGTGTTAATCTCATGAATAATAATGAGGTCACGGGGTCAAAGGTAACAATCTTCAAATACTAATAACTCCGCAAGAAAAAGTCAGAATTTATTTATACTTAATATTAATATGTTGGTAGATAGCGGGTACATGGTGATAATGTTCAATATGATATTATGCATATTTATTAGGGGGCGGACTTATGTTGGTTTTCACTAAAAAAGCTTGTAAACACGGTAACTGAACAACGACAAGTTGGATTGAAGTCATACTAGGTACATAGATGTGCCATAGTGAGTAGAAGAGTTATATTGATATTGGTGCTCATTTCATGAATATTAATGAAGTCACAGGGTCAAATGTAAACATTTTCAGAATTGAATCATACTTTGTGTGAAGGTGGTGGAAGATAGCGGGTACATGATAATGTATGTTCAATGTGATATTATGCACATTCATAAGGCGCAGGGATTGAGTTGATTTTTGCTAAAAATAGCTTGCAAACATGGTAAGTTAACATATTTTAGTAGGTAGGTCCACAGTCAGTGAAAGAAAGATGCTGATCAAATTAATGACGAAAGCTTGGGATTATAATCTCAAATGGCAAGGAATCACAATAAGCCCAGTGGCTTTCTGGTTATTAAAAGCTGTAGATCAGCCTGTTGGTCGTTTCTTTAAAGCAGCTGTAGACAAGCCTGTCATTATTATTATTATTTTTTAACAGCTGTCAGTCGTTTCTTTGAAACAGCTGTAGAAGAGTCGTCGGTGGGTCTTTTATAACAGCTATAGACAAGCCCGCCAGTCGCTATTTCTCGACAGCTGTAGACATGCCTGTCAGTCATTATTTTAACCAGCTGTAGACAAGCCTATGAGTCGTAAGGCATTAAGCGCTAAACCAGACTGGCTTTCCATTATAAAATATCTTCAACCCATTTTCAGCAAAAATTAGATTGTTTTATTATTACTATTGTTTATATTTTAAATCCATAACTAGTTTGTTATTCAAAACAAGATTTTCTCTCAATACTTCACACCGTCATTTCTTCCAACGCCATTTCTCCTGCTGCACAAATAGATTCAGGAATATCTTTTATTTAAATTATAAAATGGATTTAATTATTCATGTTTTCCTCCTTCACTTCTTTTATAGTAAATTGCTTGACGAGACAACTTTTTCTGCTGTCCTCAAATTCATTCATGTCTAATTTCTTTCAAACCCTTGGGTACAAATCCTCTCAAAGAAGCCATCATGCTGATTCATCGCTAGTTATTTTTCTTCCTTGAATCTTTTGACATACCTGGCGAAGTTGTTAAAACTGTGTATGCTCGAACATAGACCTATAAAAAGAAAGAACAAAGACACAAAACAGAATGAAATAAACAACTGCATGATTTAACAGATGTTTCAGCATATCTTATAAAGTCCTATCAATCTTATCACCAACACCACTACCAGCTCAAATACATAAACTAATCTTCTGGTAAGAAATTATGGCGGTAAATAATGGAACTGGAGGTAAGGGTGAAGGGGAGGGGCATGGAGGTGGACTCGTAGTTCCAAAGCTTCTCGATATATGCTGCTGTTTGAACCTGTACCACTCACTTGCATACTCAAGTACTGTACAGTGTAACGACCATTGCACCAGACCATCGACGCCATGACTGATGTACACAGGACCAGGTGTGCTGAAATTGAGAGGATATAGACACCAAAGAGTCCAAAAATTCCATAGAGCACATACAATATCACCAAGGCAACCCCTATACTCACGTTCTGTCCAGTGTAATGGACATAATACCAGACCATCAACGCCATGAATAATGTACCCAGGACGAAACTGCAGGTTGACAGGGAAAATACAACCAAGAGTCCAAAAATTCCAGAGAGCTCATACATTATTATCACCATGGTGACCCCTAATATTATCACCATGGTGACCCCTATAATCAAGTTCTGTCTAGTGTAACGACCACAGCACCAGACCATCAACGCCATGACTGATATACACAGGACCAGGTTGGCTAAATTTGACAGGGAATAGACACCCAAGAGTCCAAAAATTCCAGAGAGCACATACATTATCACCATGGTGACCACCAAAGTTATCGGTGTGCGATCTATGTTAAATAAATTCTTGCTCTCATTGTTCTTCTCGTAATGAGCATGGCGATCCTCAATGTCTTTGATCAGATTCTCCTTGTACGTGTCACTGAACTCCAGTCCTCCCATTTTAGGAGTCACATCAAATGTATTCAGAGAGGCGGCTAGAATCATTTGGTGGTTGTTCTCTAATTCTTCTGGTCCGATGTAAGGTTGATCTCCTCCACAGACCTGAACGTGAAATAAAACAGAGACCACAGCTTGTGGAATGAGAGTTTTAAATAAAAGGCTAAGAGGTTCACATACCCTAGTGAGATAAAATCGGCTATTTGTTCCAGACACTGCATTTCTCATAACCAGTATCACAGAAAGGAACTGTAAACAGAAGATAGATAGAATAAAAACACTTATTTGACTGATATGACTGCACAAGCTTACTTTGTCCATTTCTGTGTTATACTGGTCCAAAGCCAATGCTACTGCTGCCAAGTTGTTCGCCTCTGAGGTGGCCTAGAAGGAAGATAATCAAACAGTTGACGTTTATGAAGTTTACTTGAGAAATGAAAGTGTGTATTGTCACACCAATTTTTTTTACTCAGAATCATTGACAAGTTCTGCTTGATGTTAACTCAGCTTTCCATCGCTGTGAAACATTCTGCATGATCTGAATCAACAGTAAAACATTCTGTTTGATCTGAAATCTACCTTCCGATGCTGTGAAATACTAACTTTGATCTGAAATCGGCATTACAACGCTGTGAAATATTCTCTTTGGTCTGAAATCAACTGTCCAACACTGTGAAACTTTCTGCTTGAACCAAAGGTTAATGGTTCAAATACTGCGAAAGGTTCTGCTTGATCCGTTCTTAATCAACAGTAAAGCTCTGAAATTACTTGCGTTAAAACACTCGCATTTAACGAGGAAGACGTCAAGACAAACAGTTTACAAGTGAAAACATATTGTTGTTGTTATTGCCTATAGGAATATAGCTCTACTATGCAAAATAAAACTAGATTGAGATCTTTTCCAGAATTAAAGATATTGTCAAAGCTTGAAAAGAGAAAATACTTACTCTTAACATGGTCTTTGGTTCTGGTAACTCACTGTTTTGATATATATTTACATAAGCCTGCAGAGAAAAGAAATGAAAACACAAATCTCCCATAATGAACTGCTAGACTCAACAATATTTGGAAATGTTATGAATAAAAATAATAACAATTATTTTTCCCAAATACAGACAGTTTCATCTTCAAGTTCTTCATACAAGAGGCAATAACGTCAATCAGATACTTTGAGACTTACCTTAAAGTATTCTAGAAGATCTTTGCATCTGACATGGGAACCATTAATGCTCTTCACAATTAAATTTGAAGGTGATAAAAGCATAGGGGCTAGAACTTTCAGATAGTCTTGAAATTCTGAATCAATATCTGAGAAAATAAATAATAATCAAAGAGTTAAAAGAAGAAAAAAAACATCAAGGTATATTTATGTAGTAATTAGACACAAAACAGAAAATTAAAGGAAAAATTTGGATTACATAACAAGATGGTTTTAGAGATATTTTGAGAGGCACAAGGGGGAGGGGGGTCATGGCAAATGAGTGTAGCCAAGATAAGTGTGAGTGTTGCTCACCATAGTTGAATGTCCTTGCTTAATTTTGGGTATTACGTTAAAATGTCCAGAATTCTCCCTAACTATGAATCAAATTGGTTGAGGTAATCAGCAAGTGCTGGTGAGGAAAGCATCAATTTCTGACAGGTGCTGGTCGGTAAGAGTAAGAGCCGGGCCATCACCAACCACCACACGTACAAACATCACCAACCACCACACATACAAACATCACCAACCACCACACATACCTACATCACCAACCACCATACATCACCAACCACCATACATACCTACATCACCAACCACCATACATAACTACATCACCAACCACCACACATACCTACATCACCAACCACCATACATCACCAACCACCACACATACCTACATCACCAACCACCATACATCACCAACCACCATACATACCTACATCACCAGCCACCACACATACTGTGCCTACATCACTGGTCATAGCCATCATGCTTATGATGTCTTTCAACAGTTGGGACATGTTATACTGCTTATTGAACTAAACTTGTGAGTCTATAGCCAATCATATACTAGCCTAGTAGTCTGTGTGTCCCCTTACATTATTACACATACAAAAATCTCTCCCGGTGAGTGGACTTAGTCCCATGGAACACTTATTACAGTGATCCACTCATACATACCTGCTAATCTACCATCATATTCCTTCTGTCTTGCAACTGCTAATCCGGGGTGAGGCATTAGAAAACAGCTAATTTTCTCAAAACAGGACCTGATATGTTTTCGGACTTCTTGTAATTCTTCGTGTCTGCTTCTTGTGTCCTGATAATTAGAACACAAAATTCTTATTATATCTTAGGTCTGAAATGAAAGCTTTCATGGAATATAAGAGAAAAGTAAATCCTACACTATAATATGATCACTCACACACAACACACACAAAATGCATATCAGTTGCAACAACAAAAAAACAGACATTCATTCACCAATGACAAGTATAACTGGAAGATGAGGCGGTTCTCATTGGCTGTAATTAAAATAATAACTGGTCATGAGGGAGAATTGAGAGCTTTCAACAAAGGGGACATTTCAAGTATTGGAAGAATCGACCAGTTATTTCTTAGAAAGTTAGGGTCAAATAATAGAGCATGTACAATATGCCAATGCCTGCTATTAAAACAAA
>JAIPMN010100043.1:0-10599 GCA_020650975.1 Apostichopus californicus | reverse complement strand
TTTCCAGTAAAGCAAAGATAAGAGGCTAGTGTTAGTTCCAAAGAAAAACGCGTACTATCGACTAGCGAAATATATCGTGATAGTATTGCGTCACTACAAGTGTCATCAATACAGCAAGATAATTAGACATTTTAAGCATTTTTCAGGATAAAGCTTTTACTGCAAGCTTGGTAAGAAGTCAATATTTTATCATTTCTAAAAACTTTTGAAATGACGAGATGAAAGTATTTTGGTATTTCAACATTAATCAGAAAATTTCCAAATTATACACTTGGATAGAAAGGGAGGGGGCGATGTAACATTCAGCTGAGAAGAAGGCCACTGCTACGGGTGTACAACCCTCCCCGCCCCCCCCCCCTTACGACTTTACAAAAACATTGTTCATAGGCAAAACTGCATGGTGTATGGAGCCAATTTTAGACCTAATTGGTAGTCTAATTATGCCTCGGAGTGCACCAAATACCATCAATGTTCAAACAGAATTCAGAGGACGGGGCTACTGAGATTTGCATTCAAGAAGCCAACGACCACACCTCCTCCGTTTTTAAATTCTTCTTTCCACTCTGGCCTTTCCATATCGTGTAGGCCCTACCTAAGTCATTTGGGATCTGCTCCCTCCCCCCCCCCCCCTTGAAATCCTATATTAAAAATGGGGTTGAGAAGGGGTCTAATTCTCCTAGTCCTGCGAACCGATTTCAAGTAGTAGATAACCTATACAAATTAGCCACAAGATGTACCTCCTCCTATATGTATCTACACCCTTCCCCATATCTATGTAGACATGTGACTAATCACTTGATTGGCGTAGGAAGGGATCAAAAAATGAATGGGTTTGGGAGGGGTATGAATAGGCATCCCAATTAAGCAAACAATACACTTTTTGTCATTACTGTGACCAGGGACGTAGCTAAGGCCTGATGATTGGGGGGGGGGGGGGTAGTGGCTGAAATTCCAACTGGATGGGTTTTGGAGCCAGAAAATTCCGACTGCTTCAACAAATTATATTCGACGACATAGTGAATTACCCCAAAATACAGTGCTATTTCCTATCGCGCTTAATATTATTTTCTTGGGGGGGGGGTAGCTATTTATCACTCACATGAAAAAAAATTCAATTGTTCACTTCATTCCAACTGAGCATTTGGAATAAAGTGAACAGTTAAACATTTTGCAGAAATATGTTGAGTTGACGAGATACGATAAGTTGTCAATTATACATTTTGCAGAAAATTTTTCAATTGCTCAGATGGAATGAAGTGAACAATTGAACATTTTGCAGCAAAATGTCCAATTGACGAGATATGATAAGTTGTCAATTAAATATTTTTCAGAAAATTGTTCAATTGCTCAGTTAAAGCAACTAAGCAATCCAACATTTTTCTGGGTTTTTTTTTAAAAGATTTTATCTTGTTATTTAAACAATTTACTGAAAAATTTCACCTTATGGGGCAAAGTTTTTCTTATGTTGATGGCACTTTTAAGCTTCCGTAGATGAGCATTGAGCGTTTTAATAGTATACGTTGTACAGTAGTTTTATTAGGCATTTTTTTTTACAGTTCAAAATCATACGAAGTTTTGTATGGTGGAGTATAAAGATCGCGAGATACAATTTCTCAATGTGACAAGGAAAACTTGGTAAATATGACTGATTAAAGGTCAATTTTGACCGAACATTGTAGGTCACTCACAAATTACAAGAATATATGAAAATAAGAGTGCGACAGTCGGAAAAATTAGAGTGCGACAGTCGGAAATTCCGACTGTCGCACTCAAATTTTCCGACTATCGTCAGTTTTACCAAGATNCCCCCCCCCCCCCCCTCTAGCGACGTCCCTGACTGTGACCCATATTGAACACTGAAAATTTTTAAACTTTTCATATTCTTTCTTTTCTTGAAAATCAAGTTTGTCTTAAATTGCCATCTGTAATTTAATCGAGATTCTCAACATTAAACTACTTCATCTAAAAATGTCTTCGATTTATTACAACCTCTTCTTTAATTCCCTTCATGTAAAATGTCGAATTCTTTTTGTTTTAAACTTTCGCCATTTTAATAGAAAGTTTTTAGATCAAAATGTCGACTTATCATCTAAAAATATTAGCGTATAATCTAAAACTTGCCATTGCATTTCTCGAAATCAAAATTTCTTTCTCATAAATATTTCAACTTTTTTATCTCAAAAAATAAACTTTTCTTGATGAGGATGGTACTAAGTAAAAGGGAGAAAGAAGGGGGAGGGGGCTACATGAATTGACTTCCAACATTATTGGTAAAATGTCGACATAGTGTTTTGATTTGAGCAATTACGAGGTACGTTAAAAGACAAAACATCGTTTGATTGCCTGACACTCTCTTTGCTGGTGCAAACATTCAGCTGAATAATCCAGTACTGACATGGGATGGAATTCATTTCAAAGATGGTTGGGGAGAGGAGAGGATGAAAAGAGTTGTGTAGTTACATTTATTGTAATAATTTCATGATGAGGATCAAGTGTTTATTTGTAAACCAAAATATGTAATTTGACACAGACACGTTTTGTCTGCACGATGTGTCTGCAAGATGTGTATGACTGAACAAGGGTGTTCATTTTTTTTGTTATTCCATGTAGGTTTTAATATTCATTAAACATGTACTACAGACTTCAAATCATTTGAAACAGACGGTATTCAAACGTTTGTGTTTTTAATTTGTTTATGCATCCACTAGCAGATATTAGGGCGGGGGAATGTGTAAATAAAATGTTTATGGCCCACATTGTAACCGTTGGTGTTGGGTTGGGGGGCGGACTAACACCTATACCGCTAAGGGGAAATGTCAATGATACCTTCATCTACTTGATAGAGGTTGTGTTGTATTATTTACTTCCTCGACCCCTTCCTTACTACATATCCAATTAACGTCAGTTTTTAAACTGTCTGTTTTCACCGGGCATATATAACGTTACGTACATTTACTTCTATTGGCGCCAACATGTCTGTTATAAATCTCAAACATCACCCGCGAAAAGCTACGAAACACCTGTATATGAATATCGGTGACTCATGCTATTGAATACCTGATCACATCTAGTATCTATCACTGACAATGAATAGTTTAGTGTTATATTAGTGGAGTTGCAGAGTACGTATAGTATATTCGTGGGAGTTGTGTGTTACCATTGACTTGTTGAGTGATTGAGGATTATTTAATGGAGAGGAACCGCTGTTAATAGCTAAAACAGTAATTATTGATCAGTGAGATAATTTGACGGTATGTTATAGAGGCATAGGCTAGGATGTGTACACAGGTCAGGCCAAACTTAGGTAGGCTATAGGCTAGACTAGTAATAAAGTTAGGCTATGTTAGAAATCTCAAACATCACCCGCGAAAAGCTAGAATTACTTCTTTTAGCGAGAGGACATGCTTAGCAATCTCATAAATAATAAAAATCTTAGCCTAGTTGTTGACTGATTATCAGAAAAGTCCAAGTGAAAGCATATCTTAACTATAAAGGAATTGAATAAAATACAATCGAGACACTGAGTTTTCTTTAGGAATGTTAAATTAAGCGAAGAATAAAACCAGCGATTAGCGTTCTCGGTGAGCTGATGCCTATCCTTTACTTCGAAAACAATTACTTCATTCTAGCTAAGAAAAGGTATCCATAGACAAACTGTAGAAACTTTGTGATCCCTTCAAAAATCTTAAATCACAGAAAATTAATCGCACATAACATAGCCTTATATGCATTAAAGTATTAAAAGTCAATCTATAACATTCCACAATTATTATTGCCGGTAATCACCTACCTTACTAAATCTACCAGGTCGGAAATTTGAGCCTGTTGTGTGAGAAGCCTGCAGCTTTTACCGAGCAGGCTGACTGAAATAATGTTATTTAATAACTGATTATTAGTTGAATGACCTAACTCCTGCCAATATATACCCGACACTTAATGTGAAATACAGGTTTGTTAAATACTGTATAGGACCTAGAGCTTTGAGCTTCTATAAAACAGTTTTCCAATTTAAGTTTAATAATAATAAAACGCAATAAATAGTTATTGAAAAGAAATCTTTCGTCCATGTCTTTACAGCAGCAACTAGATCGTGGTGTTCTACTCACAACTGGTTTGTCTTAATTTTGCCCACTTCATTATAAAAACCGTAAGTCATTTCCAAGCCAACAGACTCATGGCCACATGATATTTAAAAAAAAAAAAATTAATTGAAAGTGCGCCACTTCTTTTACGCTGCTGCAACGTTCGCAAGAGCCGTAGCTCTAACGTTAGTTTTAAAAAGGCGCCATCCTCTCATTAAACTTGTAATTAACTGATTTATCTCTCGTGTCTGTAAATCGATATTTGTCCGCTAACTGTTTACACCCTCTGAACTCCATAGTAACAGAAGATATTACAATGAAGATCCAATCAACCCGATTAACTTAAAAGTAATAATTAATTATAATAAATAAGCCCTCAAGAATATAAAGTGTTTCCAGATAACAATATTATTTGTGAAAAATATAAAAAGCGGATGGTACTATTTGATTGGAAGAAATGATAACGTTTAGAAAGTTAAGATCATAAGCGTTATCCAATTTAGGAATATCTACAAGCGCAAAGAAAGAAAAATGTTGCATTAAAAAAAAAATCCACTACAAGTTATGTCACACTCAAACCGTAACTTAGAAATGAATTTGATAACTAAACAAACCGTATTAATTAGAAATAATTATAATTCAAGCAGAATAGTAGGATTTGGATCAATAATTAAATAATTTGTATATTAAAATTTCAGTTTAAGCCTCATCAACCTTCTTTCTTGAAACTTGAATTTGATCTACATCTGCTTCTCTAAATTGCATTTAATTATAAGAAACAACCTATTGATTTAAATATAATTCTTCCAAATCTCCTTAAACTTTATAAAAACCTGGCATTAGTTAAAGTGGAAGTTTCCTTTTCATGATTCCTATTACGTTAGTGACTATTATTGTCATTTAAATTACATTTTTTTCCTGAAAGTTCTAAATTAAAATACAAATAAATGTGATCAATAATTGTTTTCCAAAGATAGAATAATCTCAATTCTTGATTACCCATTTTTTTTTATAAAATTCTCAACCAGTCATTGAGATTGGTTTCCTATTATAACTTATAAATTAAAATATGTAGCCTCACATTCTTTCTTTATTAAACCTTACTTGCTATTTAATCATTTAATTGTAAACAATGAAACTAACCCTTTAATCCTACATTACCACTTTATTTCCCTCTAATCTAATCTAATTATTTCTGTTCATCTTTGTCTCCCCTAAAAATAAATCCTTTATTTCCGTTCCATTAACTCATTTCCTTTTTACAAATAAACATAACCTAAATGTCCTAGTTTATTGCTTTACTTTCCTTTATTTTCATTTCGTTATTTTTATTATTTAAAATATCATAATAATTATTCTAATCCTAACCAAATCCAATATATTTATCTCTATGTACTCTATTATCAGTAACTCTATTCTTTCATTCTAGATTCCTATCTCCTGTGTGTATCTAGAGTACTGCTCTCCTAGAGTTGATGAGTCTGGTCTGAACCTTATCCTTCAGTCTGGTCTCTCTCTCTCTATTCTGAGTTCTCTCCAGAAGCTGGTGATCCAGGACGACAACAGGAGACTAACTAATGAAGAGTTGGCGGCCATCTTGTCTTACTCCTCACAGTGTATAAGCTTGAAGGAGCTGAGGTAAGTATTCCGGTGTAGATGTTAGAATCATCATAACAGTTAAATTAGGAATTAATTTAATTAATAAAAGTTATCTATATTAAACGAACAATATAGAATGTAAATTCTGCTGTAATTTTAATGTCAAGGATTGGAATTAATTAGTTTAGTTGGATTTATTTGAATAATTAGGTCATCGCGAAAGGAATTATGTAGGATGTTATAATAAATAAAACTAAATATGATGGATTAATAGGAAAACTTTTAAGAGAGTGTTGGTAAGAGAGGGGTGGAGGGTGGGTTGGGGTTGTTTACAATGTTCTTTTTTTAGTTTATTGTTAAAATTTAACTTAGAAATAGGTTTTAGAATAACAGGAATATTTATTAGGATAATAATAAGAGATATATAGACAAGGTCGTTTGAATTCAATAATTCGAATGAGTTTTAAAATATGGTTTTTGAGTTTATAAGTAATAAATGTGACTTCTCTAGCTGAAGCCTCCAAAATATTTGTTTTTCAATTATGTTCAATCTATTTAAGTTTTTTTGCAACGAAAGAGATTGAAAATCGTTATTAATATAAAAGAAGTAAACTGATGGCGATAAAATAGCAAAAATCTATAAATGTATACTTAAAAACCCATGTGATCAGATTAGTATACTCTACTCTCTAGTAAAACTGAAATTTATACCAAACAAGCAACCACTAAACAGTTTTAGTTGTCGCGTTTAAAAAATAGTTACTCAAAATAAGTTAATAAATAAAAGTTATGTAATGGAGTTATTTATAAAGTTATATTGATTTTTTTACTACCATAAAATCATTAAAGGCAAATATGTATCTTATAAATTAAACAGGTTAAGATTTAATGCATTTAAAACTATATCAATTTCTTCTTTATAGTTAGAAATACAATTTGACAAGAAATAATCTAAATTTATATCTATTCTCATTATGTTTTTCATAATTTTAAACAATAATTTAAAAAGTCAGCCTGAGCTTCAGCGTTTTATAATTCATAACTTTGAACAAAACCTGTTTAATATTTTAATATTCCTCGTATAAATGTTACGAGATACTTGATTCGATCATGATGTCCCTGCTTTGCTCTTTACAATTGAGTGTAATTGAATCCCTCACCCCAACCCCTCACTTAAAACCCATTCGAACACCGATTTCACTCGATACAACCCCGACACCTCCTATTTACCAATCCATTGTTACCCTACCTACCCCCTTCAGCTATAACCGTGATTACACACTTTGTTCTTCGCAGTTTCCCTTTTCAATGTGTGTTTACCCTCCTCCCACCCTAACCCTATCATCACCCTCTATGTTCCTGTCACCGAGTGGTTTGTTATTATTATCTCCAGCTCCATTATCAATTACCTGTGTTTTCTTTGTTTATTCATGTCCATAGTCTCTTCACATAGGCCTACTAAGAATATATTGTAGTTTTATCGACAGAGACGTAAACCTTGCTAATACATTAATTTATTTATTTTTCTCAGACAAGAGTCATGAGTCAAATCGGTTACGAATATATTAAGTTTAATATATCGCTATTCCTCTCGCCTTCATCAGTTCCTCAGACCAACCTCATAAAAAGTTTCCCATTTCCATCCTTACAAATTCACGTTAATGTTATTAGTTGATGTGATCCACAGTGTATGACGTGTTACTAAAAATAATGAAAGAAATATTTAAGTCGCCCAATCCCGCCTCACCCGACACCCCAAAGAATCAGGGCAAACAATATTCAGTAATACCATAAATAAAATACCATATATAATTATTCAGCATGCCATATTCTCAATGCCATTCCAGGAGTAACTTGTAACCACGGAAAATGTATCAATGAATAGTAGTATCCGTTGGCATTATAGCTTGGTCGGATTATTTAAAAAAAATGTAATACAGATCTATGATTATTCACTTTCTAGAATATCAATGCTTTATCCCAATCCCCGTGTTCAGTATGTTCTTCAGTAAGTTTAGTCACCATCTCCACCCTTCAGACACCCTATACCTGCTCCCGCCACTGTCACTCCCTCTGCCCTCCCCCTCAGAGAGATTCATTTGTATGTTTTAGAGAGACCATCAAATCCATTCCATGTTTCTACCCGATAACATCATCCCCGTTTTCAGGTTTTAGAACATACAGTAGGCATATTCTACTCCTACAATAGTTTCCTGTACAAATATATGCAGCGCTTACATTATACAGACGATTGATTCAAACAAGTTATGTTCTAAAGCAAGTCAATAGTAAGAACGCCACACCTGGAAATTCCGTAAATATCTCATTAGCATAATAATAGATGACACGAACCAGTTTAACCTAATGCATGAAACAGGTACCCCTCAAACATTGTCAGTGAACGTGTCAAAATAACCATGGAAACAGACATTAAGTAGGTCAGTAGGTGTACAGCAATAACTACGAATCATCCATTGGGGGAAATCCTCCAAATAACATATATGTATGTCATACGCCTTGTTATTGCATACGTTGCGTTCTAATTGTTGGTTATTCTTTGTAAGTTTTACCTTAAATGAGCAAAATTGCTCTCGTTGGTTGTTTAATGTAACCCCACATATTCCCATGCAAACCAATCGAAGGAAACTTGAATAGAGAGGGTTTATAGACAACACAAAGTTATGAATACAAATTAAAGAGGGACTGATTCTTTTTACGTTCAGTTTATCTTCTTGAATATAAGTTGCACTTTTCGTTGGTAGGAGTCTGACTAGAAAGCACATTATTGTGTAGCTCTCAATTTAAGTATAGGTAGTAAGGAGTTAATGTATATTTAATAAAAATATATTTCAAGATTCCCACTGTTTAGCTGCAGACTTGTAAATTACAGTATATTAAACGCCTTGCATAAATGGACACTGCTGGATCGTTGGAATCATGTGTTTCACAGTCGAATTGTATAGAATTTGTTTGACTGTTTAGCAGGAACACAAATAACAGGGTGATTAATTTCGAAGATTAATTGAGAAGAATATTATGCGTGTCAAACAATGATCTAAAGAATAATCACAGGATGTTAATAAAAACCGTATTGAATATTTACTTTGAGTATGAAACATTGTGCAAGCTTAGTAGAAAACTCTAAGAATGAAAGCTTAATAGCATCCAATCAAATCTGCGATATTAAATGTAGTTTCCGGAATCAACATAATGTAATTAGCTAATATCGTTATCGCTCTCAGTTAGGTCTAAATATTGAGCATTAATATATATATAAAACAATGTAATTTTTGTGAGATAAATTTTAAAATAGGGTGTTAAGAAGCCGAGAATAATGATCCAATAAGTCCAATTGAAATAAAACCATGACAGCTGAACTTGATGAAAGGCCATACTGTACCTATCCATTCTTCACACAAAATATGCTAAAATAGTACTCTTCGTTAAATGTCCAATGTTCTCTCTCGATATTGATACAAAGATTGAAACGAATTCCAAACGCTTATGTAATATACTTTACCAATATTGGTTGTTTCTCCCAAGTTTGATACTTACGCCGTCACTGCATAAAACATTTGACATTATTTAGAGTTGACTCTATTGATATTTCAACCAGTCACGTGACCAGCCTCATTAGTGTGCGAGGAAAGCCTCGTCTTTCGTCCTCGTCTTAATAGTCAGAGAACATTTTTTAAGGCTTACACTGATATGACTTTTTACAGCACCATAAAGTGTTTACCCTGTCTTACATTGTTTTCTTTGGATGGGGGGGGGGGGGGTCAAAATATGGCATGCGTCAGTTGGGAGGGGTCTAAACAGGGAGATCCCGTTTATGAATAAAATAACCTTAAATTAATAACTGTCCATGCTGTAGCAGCGGACAGATTGACGCAAGAACGGTTTGTTCGATAAAATATAAATTATTTAAAGTTCATCAATATTTCTATTATATATATGGCCTACATGTGTACATTGAGTTGATG
Organism: Apostichopus californicus; assembly: GCA_020650975.1. Classification (NCBI taxonomy): domain Eukaryota; kingdom Metazoa; phylum Echinodermata; class Holothuroidea; order Aspidochirotida; family Stichopodidae; genus Apostichopus; species Apostichopus californicus. The sequence continues at coordinate 935 of JAIPMN010100043.1, read as the reverse complement.
TGTCCGCTATGACAGTTACTTTATATAAAATATTAGTGAAATATTTTAAAGCGCATCTTTCAGCCACTCAACAAATAGATACAGAAAACAAACGATTGTAATGAAACAGCTTTTACATTCAAACAAAATTGCAACAGTTCGGTAAATACACGTTTATTATGATAATTAGACACAAGGTACGTAACCTCTATATTTTCTTTACATTGGCCAGAGTGGTGTTTTACATAGAGCTGTACAATGCAGGTATAAGGTAGAATGATACTGAGCGACACCTGATATTATTAATTAATCTGTTACCGGTTAATCCAGATAATTTCATTCCATGCCCGCCAAGCTCAACTTGCTGTAGTAGGGAATCTTACAGACAATATGTTTGTATATGCACATTATCTTTCTCTTAGATTTTGAAGTGAACAACATATAAACAGAGCTATCAAATATTCTTTTCACAGAATACATACTAGTTTTAGTATTAAGGTCTCGGTATTTGGGTAAGATGAGACAGACTGAAAGACAGCTTAGCTTGATGAGTCGCCATATTGGGAGGGAGGGTGATATTATAACGAATTGCCCCTTTAGTAAAATGTATGTATTTAACCCAACTCTTAATAATCATAACAATCATAATGAATAATAATATGCTACCACAAAGGTTAAAAATTTCACACACTCCCTCTACCCCTATCACCAGCCCGATTAATTTATATCGGCCCCATGCCAGATCTGTGTGTGGTCGATCTTCAATGGTTTTTGCCAGAAAATAATACAGTTTTAAATGATATGACCAAAAAAATCGGATCGCTGAAAAAAAGTTAAAACGAGTGTTGCAGGCCTCAAATTTCACAATTTTTAGGGCAAGGCCACTTTGGCCTTGAATGGGGCCAAATTTAAAAGGGCACCAAGGCCATGAGGTAAGGCACCAAGGCCAACTTGCA
>JAIPMN010099981.1:0-10272 GCA_020650975.1 Apostichopus californicus | reverse complement strand
ACAAAGGCCGCCAAAGTTAAAGACAGACAGTTCCAAACAGCACACAATTAAATGTATCAACAACAACTCAAAAACTTCTTAAAGAAACGAAATAAATTCTGAGGGAACTCTTCGTTTATCAAGTCTTACAATTATATGGAACTTCTCAAACTGAAATGCTTCATGTAAGGAAATCAGATACTTAGGCTCAGTGACGTACACAGGATTTCCGCCGAATGATTTAGGCAGGGTCTTGAATCTGTATGGACGGGGTGTAAACGGATCAATCTATTTTACGTATGATGGGTGTGGTTATGGGGGTGGATTAATCCGACTATTTTGTTTAAAAAAGTGTAAAAGACATTCAAATAGAGAATTGTGAGTCATATTCAGACTATAAAGTACTTTCAAGCTAAGGTCTATAAGGCAATACTTTTTCAGGTTTAAATAAATTCCTCGACTGAACATTTCTTTCTGGACTGATGGTGAGTTTCGTACGCCAATTTTTAGACTAGTGTAATATATTACCCTACTGTTATCCGCGCAGGTAATGACAATACAAGGTTACATTACATTGGTATGATGTCCTTGTTGTTTTCTTGTTAAAACAAAACAAGAAGCTAAACGTTGATATGTTAATCATAGATCAACTACACATATTGCCACTGGTTGTAACTGGGAAAACAAACGTTAGATGAGAGTGTTATGAATAGCAGAAGAACACACTTTCAATACAGTCAGTACATAATATCAGATGTATTTATTAGGTATATACGAAGCTTGAACTTTGTCACAAGTACGCTTCGGAAAGTTACATATTAAAGACAAAGTTGAAATTGAAATGTAAATATAAATATAAAAACAAATTAGGAGTTTAATTAGAGCGGTTAGGTCAAAGTGCTTCTCTTGAGATTGTTATCAAGTCTTACATACGAGTATTGATTACCCCCAGTTCTTGATTGCGACATAGTTGTGTGTACATAGTGAAACACGTTTCTGATATTAAATGTTTACATATAGGATACATTGTTGTTCAATGGAGTAATTACGTAAATCCAAAGTGTCTAGGATGGGGGGGGGGGGGATTCGTTACTTTTCTGTAAGATTGTAGGAAGTATTTATAAAGAGGTCTCATTCTTGGAGATTAATTATTTTAACTCGTTTGTTATTAGAATCGACCACCATTAAATATTCCTCATAAAATCGCTTAACAATATGCATACCTCTAGCAAAATCTAGTGTTTTACTAGGATTTAGATGAAATAGTGAGATAATATCTTCGAGTATGCTGTCAACGTAACGCCCTATACCAAATGGCAAGACCTGCCATATATTTCTGAACCATTTGTGCGGAGGATCGCTTTCAATTATTCTTTGGATTTGATCTAAATTAGCGTTATATTTCACTATACATTCCCTCTGAGCCCGATATCCCGGTGCTCTTACAGCCAAGTATATGTTATTGTCCTGATCAACATCTATTCCTCTGCAGTGCATTGGTGTTCCGTCAGCTTGATCGGAAGAGAATTGATTTACCAGTTTATTGTCAGCGATATTGAAAACTGTTACTTCTCTTCTTCCATTATCGGAAATGAAAATTTCATCCGTGCCATTACATTTAATGTACCACGGATCCTCTAAATGAATTTGTCCAATTTTGAAGACATATTCGCCATTGGGTTTGAAAGCAGATATTACCGCATCTGCCTCACCTCCTCCATTAAGAACCAGTAAGAGGCCTTTCTCTTCACAAACAGTTATACCCCTTGGTCTGTTAAGATGATCTTGTCCAAAATTCCTCTCATAGTCTAATGATGTGCTGAACACAAGAATACATTTACTAGTTTTATCTGTTACGTATAACTTCTCCTCAAACACAGCTCCTGCAAATGGTTTGAATTTTACACTTTCGTCAGTATACTCTTCCACTAGAACGCCATCCCATTTATAGGATTTTATTTTGTTATTCAGTAGAATGATAATTCTTTCTCCTAAGGTAAGTACATCATGGGGCTGTTCCAGGTTCCCTATTTCAGTTGCAACAAGTAATTTTTCCTCGTTTCTGGTTACCTGAATCAACTCAATACTTTCGAATTTGACGTGTTGATTTGATTCTCCAGTCTTACCTGAGATTAAGAAGAAATCATGTATAAATGTTGCATTGCATATGTCATGCTTACAGTCAACGAAATTATCAGCTGAGTGATAGTCCAACTAAATATTGTTCTTCTATTTCATTAAATTGGATATAATGATATAACATTTTTGAAGAAAAAACACTTTTAGATTCAAACATTCCATCCGATCATTTACAAATTTAAGCAATGATTTGTTTATTTACATTTCTAGCACCGTCTTTGAAAACAAACATGCCAAGGCCCCTGTCACATAAAAGTAAAGTTCAATGCAGATATAATCCCAATGTATTTGACTTCATACCCTGTTTAACTCTGCCTCATTCTTGCACAGACGACCGTACGAAAGAGTTTAATCGATCGTAATAAAATGATGAGCTATTAACCAGATATTGAACTACCCATGGGGTAAATGCTAATTCAGTGTACCGCGTGCATTTTTCATGTCATACGTATTATCATATATATGCAGTTACTTACGTCGTTTGCAGGCCAAGAAGCACACAAAAACCACGACCAAAGCGACGACCAAAGCCACGAAGGAAAATATGACGGGGAAACGTAGGATGATGTGCAATGTTGCAGACTTTGATGGTTCTTGACCAGCTACGGAGAGTCCTTTTGTGCGATGAAATAAACGTAAACTCATTTACACAATAAGAATTTAGCTAGAAATTTATGTAGAATATGTAAACTGCATAACAGTACGAATTACGTCATGTGGTATCAATTCGTCAAGCATTGACGTTTCATCCTATTGTGTCGATTTGAGAGTAACATTTGATAGTCAGTCCTTTCTTATTTTGCCAATGAATTTATTTGATATCATTCAACAACTCCCATCTGTAATGGTGACAATGGTGAAATTAATAGAATAATTGAAATATCTAATAGCCTATAATTGAATCCAACATAAATAATCATTAAACAAGTGGCTATCAATTGAACATTTCCTTACATTCACCGAAAACATGCCGTCTAGTTTAACTTCAGTCCTATACCATACCTTGCTGAGGCTTCACGGCGAGAGATACGTACTATGAAAGTTGCGTCATGTTGTTATTATACCATTTAGAAATACTTTCTATTACTTATTGGATAGTTACCTAGTGTTAAAATGGCCTTTGCTTCCATCAGATGTTCCCTCATGGCACTGTTGGTGACTCTACATACGATCGTGATGTTTCTTACATCTGCGTCAGCAGTAATTTGGATCCGTGACTTAATAGATATATCATATACATCACCGTGGTTTTCAGGAATCCTTGTCTGGCTTATGAGAGTTATTGGTGATGGTGTGCTACTGTCTGGATATACAAACTCTAACTTTACTTCAGGGCGTACACCTTTTAGAGAACACTCGATATCATCGCCACTTTGGACTTCCAGAACACATTGTACTGAAGAATTACAACCTAGAATGTTTATGGAAGATAAAACTGCAAAAGAAAGATTGAATCGATATCATATCTGGCTAAGCATATAATGTGGTTTGCTCATGTAATCATTCTTTTTTTGTGTTTACAAATTGTGTTACGAATCATACATTCCTCTGGAGAGAGTTTATCCTGACATTACTCTTAAATTGTACTCTGTGGCAGGTAAGTACTTTCCTAACATGTGTTTTGTTTGCTGAATCTCCATGCTAAACGAGTATATCGGTATATGCTCGACACACTGATACTTTGGCCCATCTTGGCATATATTCATACAGTAAAGGTATTGTTACATGAAAAGAAATACCTTGACTGCAATACATATACATTCGAGTCGTTCGAGACGTTTTAAATCGTTAGACATGTTTCAGATACATTTAGCTCAAATCTCAAATTTAAAGAAATCTAAATAAAATAAATTCAAATTTAATCCTCACAAATAATGTATTTTAAATGAATAAAAAATAGACTTACTAATAGCGTGTAAAGTGATTACTGAATAGCTTTGCTCCTCTGATGTTCCATAGATGCAAACGTAGTTTCCTTCATTTCCCAAACTTAAACTGGAAATAATTAGGGATCCATAAGTAGAAAGCCGATAAGATGCATCGTGTTCAAATGAATGATTATACATTCTGTATGCTATTGTTTCATATTTCATACCCTCAGTCCTTCTTTTCCAGATTAAAACCGTTTGTTTTGAAGTGGAGCAACGCAAGACAGTCCTCTTTGCTAATAGCCTGTACTCTGACTTGTTAGATATCCATGGCTGGTGTCGAGGTTCTAATAAAACCAAAGCGGTACCGTTATTGATAGAGGGCGCTTGGTTGAATGATTTACACACGAGTAATTCATATAACCGAGTGACCGTTATATTTATTTTAGCGAAAGATGAAAACGTTGCTCCATTTGACATTGTATTCCTAGATGAATTTAACAGAGTCTCGCTGGAACCAGTCTTGCTAAACCATCCCACAAAACTCGCTGGTCTTACATCTTCCACGGAACATGACATGAGCGTTTTGTCTCGAACAGTTACTATGCAGTTTATTTGACCCTTGCATAAATCGATCACAGGGTACTTCTGTCGAGGTTGTTCTGTATCAAAGAACAAAGAACAAATCAAGTAATATCAAGTTATATATTCCGTGAAAGTTTGTTGCATGGTATTTTAATATTTGTATTAAATATAGATGTACAACTTACCGTAAACGGTAACATTAATTTTGAATACCAATCCTTCGGTGTGATCAGTACTTATAATCAGCACTTCGTACTCGTGTTCATGATCTACTGTAATGATCTTGATCCGTAGTGATCCATCAATGGTGATGTTGAAGTCCTCAGACTGATAGTCATGCACACCAATCTGACGAGAGACGAGCTTAACCGGCTTTTGTGAAACACTAATGGCATACCAGCTAATACTGTAGTAATCTAGAGGTAAGTGGCATTCTATAACTGCATCTTCTGCTCCTCTTTTGAAGTACTGAGTTGTCGGACAGCCATATGCTGTATCTGAGAGTGAGAAACCAAAGTAAGGTCAATCACCAACTACAGCCCAAGCTTGGAAAATATCATATCAAATCTCAGATTTGCTAATGGTAACATCAGCAATGCGTCATCAAACGGCAATGTGAACTAAACATGTGCGCTTATAATTCAAATTATTTGGTAATATTGGGAGAGAAATAACACAAGACTTAATGAGCATTTCCACGAAATTTCTAAACATTTCATTATTTGTACGTGCGTTACTGCTCTGTGTCAGTGGAGTAGCTATGAACTGATATGTAACTAACATTCCTCACTATATACCTTCGTAAGCTTTAAACGCTAGTTCTCATTCACAGGCATGGTTTACTTCTAGTAAATGGAGTGTTTGATTTTCCACCACCATACATAGTTCTGATAGTTTGTGCTCATCGCCACTTTCAAATGGTAATGTAACCTACATATTTCTCGCCAATTTGTTTCACATCGCAGGATTGACTGCGAAAAATCTAAATGATACTTATTATGAAACATCTATTTTCAAAGTCAGCTAAGTTCAGAATTAATTAACATCAAAGTTGCATTTAATTGCATTTGCAATGTTTTACTTTTATGATTTAGGGTAAATGCTGTGTATAAACGTACAGTAAAACCACACGGACAGCATTTCATATGTTTCATTGTCAGTGCATGATTCTTACATTAACATGATAATGATATCAGTTGCCCTAGATATTTAAAGTGATCAATGTCAACATGACGATGCCATTGAAATTCATGGATCATGATGGTACAACGTTGTTTTTTATATTCTTCCTAACATATATTCTAAGGACGGAAGGTCATATATTTTCTTAACAATTGTTTTCTTTTTAAAGCAGAGCTAAATATTGGCATCTATCTTTACTTGATATGATAGAGATTCTAGTGTTGAAAGGAACCAGCTTCGTTTATATGAAATACTTCTTTAAAACTCTGTACGTCATATTAAGGCTTTAATTTACTTTATTTTTGCGTGTGTTGTCTTAGTGCCACTAGTAGGTAAAACAGTTACCGAGGGTTATCGAAATTAACAGGTAGTGCCCATTCATTTCTTGTAAGAGACAGTATAAGTCATTATTATTTAAATTTGTTTTATTATTTTACGGTATTTACCTCTAGCAACAATCAGTTGCCAGAAATCTTGCTTAGAAATAGGTCCCACATTCGTACCAGTTCAAGCGAAAACAATTAATGTATTTACCTAATCCAAAGCCCCATTATGACAATCCGTTAAGAGGATAATACTAGGACAGGTTGGAGCTCAATCTTTCCCTCACCTCTCGGAATTCTATGAAGGCAACTTCATTGTTGAAGAATCAAGAAAGGCTAAGAGCTGTCACGGTAGTAGAACGCAAAAGCCTAGCTTTACTCAAACAACTGATTTCTTTCTCAGGATGTGTGATCTAATACCTAACTCCATGAACAAACAGAGACATTTATTTTGTTTGGTATTAAGTTATAGGTAGACGAGCCAATGACGTAATAGTCGCACATTGTTCTGCGTTGGATTAACAACACTGCTCGATGAAGTGCTAATATTTCATATGATGTCAATTGTATTTTCCTTACATTTATCACTAAAGACATTGGCAAAGTGACATGCTGAACTATAAATGTAATCTACCTTTATAAGGAATTCAAGCCTTTAACGTTACGAGGATTGTTTGTATTCATTCTCATTTGTGCATTTCTACGTTTTGTGGGGGGGGGGGGGAGGGGAAGGTCGGGTCGTAGGTGGCTTGACCTTTTGTATGATCAGTTTCCGATGAATTCTACTGCTTTGTGAAAAAACAATACAACTTTTGCAAAAATATTATTCGTTTATTTTAATTGCATATTCTTTCAATAAAATCTTCAAATTAATAAGTATTTGTGTTTTCTTGGTAAACCAAGTGTAAATAATGCAAGTAGCGTGACTTAGTCAACTACAAAACAGAAATACAATTACTTAGTTACATGGATAACATAACTAATCTTACCTGAACTGGCCATTGTTAAAGAGCCAAGAAAAGCAAATAGTTGTAGCACTAATAAAAACATATCGAAGGATTTTTTCAAGCTGTATGATATAGTACGCAAATCAATTCACAGACAGTCCTAACAAGTCCTACCGAAATATAAAGACTTGAAATTTGACGATAACTTGTTAAATGTCAAAAATGGCGTTGTTGTGGAATACATGGACTAATAGCATCTTCTCACGATCAATATTCTTCAATATACAGTGTTAGGCTGATTTTACGTTTGTCTGACTAGTCTGGCGTTACTGGATTCTCAAGTGTTTGAACTATAAGGCTTATCTCTTTGTTATACTTTATGACAGTGATATACTATTGGACCTTGGACATCCTCTAATCAATTATTGACTTACATTGATAACCGGAATAAAATAACCAGCATATAATAGCCAGTATAATCTAGTTTCATTTATCATGGTGACAGTATGTGATTTAGCTGATTCAAACTCACTTATGTGGACATAATTATATGTATACACAAATTCGGTGAAGATATTAATATATTGAGAAGAGTTTGTAGTAACTTTGTGTTTATCGTTGTACTTTCTATCTTTAAAAGTCACATCAATTAATATTACGAAGTTCTTGAAATAAATCCAACGGATACTATTATTATTTTGTCAAAAGGGTGATTTTATACCCGAGTCTCGACAATGTTGAGTTCTGTGTCTTTCATTTGTCTACAAACTTCGATTTTTGTTACTGAGGTAACTGTTCCTTACATTATAAAAGGATGTATTGCCATGTTCATATGTATTAAGGCTATGGGGTACTGAGTTAGCATAACTGCTAACATTGTCGAGAAATTGCGATATTTGGGTCCCATGTGGACTTGTGTCGGCCTCCTGATATTCAGAAGGTCCTATATGATAAAGCCTTGTCAAAGTTGCCTGTATTTCATAATACTATGCTTCGTGAATTGGGTAGAGAATTGCATATATGTCCCTGTTTACCCGCTTAAAAGGGTTCCACTGGCAACTGGGTAGTGGTCTATGTCCAAGCTCAACTGGTTGAAAAAGCGTAGAAAGCAGTGCACATTTGTTTTGCCACTGCTCATTTGTGTTTTGGCTGTGTGGGGGGTTCATACTATTGCAAACTGTGTCATTGGTGACTATCTATGTTCAGTTTGGCATTGTTCTGTTTTTACGCGGTTGCCTCCCCGAGATGGTCCATCCGTGGGAACCAGATCTTGCAGTGGTGAAAAGTGATTTGCGGGTACAACTTGAGATTTCCAGCGTTTGTCGTTTATGTTGGAGGGAAGGAGACTTGTGAGACTTGTTTCCCATTTTCGAATTAAACGTTTGTTCGGAGGTGGTGTGGATATGTGGGTTTTTACGGTTTAGTGTTATGAAATAGTAATACTGCCTCTTTGATGTTACCGAAAAACTCCATCGAGACATCGTACAGGCACTTTATATATTTATCCAGGTCAAGGAATCAGTTTTCCCACGAGAAGTTTTAACTATCTTATTGAATCTTGTTACAGGGCCTTTTCCCAAAATAGATTCCATTGTGTCTGTAGAACATTCGAGAAGGTTCTTCTCACGTGGTATGGAAGTTTCCATAAGAAAGGGGTGGACTTCCAAACTCCCAACCAATCAGGGCAGATCAGTGCTTTCTAGACTAATTTTTATATCGTTAAGTTAATGCAGGATGAGCAGGTCATTGGCTGCCTTCTGATTGTGCGCAGAGGGATTTTATAGAAGTAAGGTATAAAAGGCGGCATGGGTCCCGCAAGTTCGTGACTTCGTCGTCACTTCGTCACCATTCCATCACTCCTTCAAATTGCGTAATTCACGGAGTCAAATCATTGTAACTTTATTTGTAAGAGAATCGACAGAGAAGAAATTACACCGAATCACTAAATCAAATCCGATCTTGTAAACTTGTTTTTTTTGAGAACTGATTGTTTTCTTCTATCTTCCGTTCGAGACGTCTCCTGAAGAAGCATAAAATACGGCATCAAGATAACCCCAGTACCTTTCTATCGCGAGTCCCGTATGTTCACGACATTGCCTAACGGACACACTCTACGAGGGAAGTCGGCCTACACTAGCCTAAATTTGTACAACGGATGCCGGAACCACTGATCTGTACACTAACGTTAATCAACCCAGCATGCAGTTCGCGTTTGAACATTCGCGCAACTAGTACGTAGCATACTACAGCTCTAAACATCAGAACTGAACATTTTCGCAATCTAAGCCTAGGCTCTACCCGATGTTAACGGCGAACGAATCTGCAGTTATTACGAGATGTAGGCCTACCTGCTACTACTACTGCTACTACTATAGTCAGTATCGCTAATTTCGGAACACTGACAATTTCGGACACCCCTAAGAAATGCACGATTTCACCATGACAACCTACAGGAAGAGCCAAATTTCACCAAAAAGTACGAAATGACCCGTGTGCAAGTAAATACTTACATATTTGTCAATAAATCGACGGAGATCTATGAAGTCTGTTATAATTACTGAAAGAGCAACTGCGCCACCAATTTTATCACCAGCGCCACACTGTGGGACTGTGTGTCCGAAAATTAGCAATACTCAAGCAAAGAAATACCAGTTCCACAATCACAAGAATCTTCTTGGAATACAACGTGAAAACAGTTTGCAGGAAAGAAAGTTTGGCCGTGTATCGTAATGTAACACACTTCTCCCACCATATCAAGTATATTTTCAGGTGATTTATACCAGAAGATATAGTTTTGGGGTGTTTTAAGGCTTAGGTGTCCGGAATTGTCCATGTCCATGCTACTGGTAGTTGATAGGCACTCCTTTACAGTGCTAGCCTACTCACCGTCTCTAGTCTAGCTATTATTAGTCGGCGACTTAGTTTGTCACTAGCAGAAGCGCTCACATACCAGTCCAACTTTCGACCATCATCTTACTACGACTACGCGTATCATAGTACTGGTCAATACTAAATATAACGTTACACTTTACAACAAAAAACACCTAGGCCTACTGTAAGCCTAGCCTAGCTGAAGTACTGATCATTGCATCGTAGATTGGCTAGGCCTGAATATACAACTGCGGTTTTCAATACAGCTTAATTTTGCGATCACGAGCCTTTCGTCTCGTTTCCTTATTAAATTAAACGATCAAAGGTATAAATATCCTTACAATCAGCGGTAGCATATCCCAACCTTTCGGTACTACA
>JAIPMN010099910.1:0-10024 GCA_020650975.1 Apostichopus californicus | reverse complement strand
CTTTCATTGTCAGAGATAGTGTTGACACACTGAACCAGTAATAAGCTCTCACAAGCATCAGCACCTAGTATCGGATGAGCCTTAATATCAACGACTTGAAAATCCAGCCATCGTACCACACTTTGTTGTTGACATCGCAGACGACACTGGCCTTTAACTGCAATTTTCTCTCCACTGTATGTAGTTATCTTTGAGTTAGAGGGCTTCAATGTATCCTTGTTAGTACATACTCGACGGTAAGTATCGTATGGCAGGACATTAGCTTCTGCACCCGTATCTAACTTGAAAGTTAACAGAAATAAACTTTCAGTTCAGTCTTGCACTCACTGGTGCTCTTAGATGGTTGTAGTGCAGCTTTATCTTCTAGAGAGCCAACATACAACTCATCGTTATCTGTATCACTATCATAAGCTGTTGATTTATACTCAGCGTTAGGAGTGTTATCATTGATATCATTGACTTTCTTATGTGACTTTGTCCTACTCATTTTGGCATAGTGGTTTTTTCTTCCACACTTCTTGCACAATTGTCCAAAAGCAGGGCATTCTCTAATGTTGTGGTTATTTCCACATCGACCAAAGTGAGAAATGTAAGGCTTACCTGCTTCCTTGTCAGTGTTAGGCTTTCTGTTATTGAATTTCTTTGTAGGCTTGCCATGTTTATACTGTCCAACAGTATGTGTATTCTCCACATTATGAACTGCATAGTCACTTGTGCCTGTTAGTGTTTTCAACTGACTCTTGGACGTTTCAGTTGCACGGCATACCGCAATGGCTTTCTGTAGTGTGAGATCTGCATCACGCAATAGTCTTTCACGTAGGCTATTGTCACACAGTCCACATACTATCCATTTAACGTGCCGAACTCGCAACTTTGTGCTAATTTCTTTAGTTCAGTTACGTAATGATCAATTGATTGAGACCCTTGCTGATTCATTGTGAAGAACACATGCCTTTCATACCTAAGATTCTTACGAGAATTACAGTACCCTTCAAATTTGTTGAGCACATCTGATACCTTTTCGTTACTTTCATTCTGTGTGAACGTGAAGAAGGTATTGTACAGTTCCAACGCTTCGTCTCCAGCAACGTGAAGTAATACTGCACACTGGTGTTTTTCGGATGTTTCAACCAGTTCCGTAGCTTCTAAATACAACTGAAATCGTTGATTCCAGCGACGAAAATTTTCCGCTAAATTACCTTGCAGGCTTAACGGAGGCGGAGGGTTGTAACGCTCCATTATGTGACACCATGTGATGTCTCTTAACTTAGACGAAATGATTAGACTAACGCCATTTTGAGAGAGTGATCTGCATCTGGTTTATTCTTATAAACAGAGGGCGCTCTTCATCAATCAATATATATGACACCGTCCAGGATTATAATCTCAAGACCCCTATTATCCACCTTACGCGTGTGGCACTTTTAGTGGTATCTTCAATACCTTGAAAATCTCGTCGCGCTTCGAGCGCTGGATTATTCCCTTCTCGCGTGGTTTAACTCCATTGTACGAACAGGTGCGATACAGTGTGTTGTGTACTATACACTGTTATCTCCGACAGGTGTCAGCCGCCCGACAGTCCTATATATTTAAGTAGTATGTTTTTGCGCATATATATTTTGATTTTTGGGCTAAGATATTACTATGCCCAGGTTGATTTCAGACATAACCCCTTCGCTATAAACTCAATGTCAACAAAGATCAAATTCAGTTACACATATAAGTCTGCAACCTTAACAAAATGCCCGTTTTATTCTGGTTTCCGAGCTGACGATGTTGCCGTCTGAACGCATTAACAATGTCCATCTTTTCAGTGACGCCGGATGGCGGTTGGTATAATGTGTAATTTTATTTGTCATGTTTACAAATCAGCCTGACATGTAAGCGTTCTTTTAACGTCATTTCCGGTAGGCCCGACGGATGGGAGTGGATTTCTTTTAGTGGATATATGATTGCAATAAAGTGAGCTTTTTTCCTCTATGGTAAATTTTCCCAGCACAAGATCAATAAGTATTAATTGAAGAGTAATAATGGTTAAGAGCATTCAAATTATAAATACCATGTACACAAACAACTATGACATGTAAGTGTTGTTTTAACGTCATTTACGGTAGGCCAGACGGCTGGGAGTAGATTTATGTTGTGTGGAAATATGATTACAATACACTGACTCTTTCCCTCCATGGTCAGTTTTCCCAGCACAAGATCAATAAGTTTTGATTAAAGGGTAATAATGGTAAAGAGCATTAGAAATTATATATATCATGTATGCAAACCATTCTGACATATAAGCGTTCTTTTAACGCCATTTTCGGTAGGCGCGATGGATGGGAGAGGATTTCTTTTAGTGGATATATGACTGCAATAAACTCACTTTTTCCCTACATGGTAAGTTTTCCCAGTACAAAATCAATGGGTATTGATTAAAGGGTAATAAAGATAAAGAGCGTTAATATTCGATATATCAGGCATGCAAACGACTCTGACATGTAAGCGTTCTTTTAACGCCATTTTCGGTAGGCACGACGGATGGGAGTGGATTTCTATTACTGGATTTATGATTGCAATATACAGTGACCTTTTCCCTCCATTGTCATTTTTCCCAAAACAAGATCAATAAGTATTCATTAAAGGGTAATAGTGGTAAAGAGCATTAGCATTTTAAATATGAAGTATATACAAGACTCCGACATGTAAGCGTCCTTTTAACGAGCAATTTCTTTTAGTAGATATATGCATTTCCCAGCACAAGATCAATAATATCAATGAACTTCTCGGCCACCGTAGTTTTCGGGAGATTTGCAGATAGCACTGAAAATATGTAATTAGCATTTTATGGGTCAATGACTGAAGTTTTACAAAAAATAAATAAATAAAAAGTTTTAGTTCATGGTCAGTTGTCAGCACATTGTCAGTGTTGATCGATTGTTATCATATTTCGCCGTTTGTCCTTTTAAATTGGCTCGTCATGCAACTGAAAAACTGTCAACTCTTACGGAGACGATCACACAAGTAGGTATCTGTTGCCATCTGTATGCATGCATGCTTCACATGAGAATATCGAGGTAGGAAAATATCGACCCAACTTCCAAGAAAATATAGTGGCAGCTAAATATTGTGTATAGGCACACACATGATTTTTGTCATAGGCCTATGTAAGTTTATACGTAGGAAACGCTTCAGTACCCTTTATTTGTACAGTGATTATCACATTTACGAAAGCTTATTTCTACATTACATTTGTGGTAATAAAGTGTGATGTTAATTGGCGAACGCCCATTCCACGGTTAAAATAAATAACCAGGCCTCTAGGTTCACAAATCATTATATTCTTTTACCACGTTTGGTTACTTTTAAAAACTCATTTGCAAAAACTGAAGCAATTGCTTATGCAACATTATAATCAGTTGCATGCTGGAGCAAAGTTGTTATTGCATGAACAAAGTTGTTAGGGCGTATTTTTGGCCCTTTTGTTCAAGAAATGTTCATCATAATTTTGTGGGAAAAATATCTGAAATTTCCACCTTTTATCGCTCTGCCTATAATAGAAGTTAAAAAGCATAACCAAATCATATCACTAAAGTTTGCAGAGATAGTCTGGTAAAAGACTGGTGAAGGTAAAGAGTGCCTTCTCCAGTAACATATGCAGCGAGGAAGACTTCCTGGAGAGGGTTGACCATGCATCCCATTCCGAGGCACAAAGGGCGAGAAAGATGCAATTGAAGAAGCCTGTCACAGCTGCAGTTGAGATGACAGTGAATGACTGACACAAAACCAGAAGTAAAAAAGAGAAGAGCCCAAAGTTATACGAAGAGGTACAACTATTAAAGACACAAGTGGCTGAAATACACAAGGCCATAACAGAAGGGTGAAAACGTTTGAGAGGAGGCCTCGGGGATGCTCCGTTTGTCAACAGGATGGTGTAGGAGACCGTTGTCGACACTGTTATAAATGTGGTAAATTTGGTCACTTATCCAGGGGATGCTTGGCAGGTAAGCAACAGGGCAACGCCAACAGGTCTCCTCTGGGGGACGAGAAGGGACCTCAGGCGATGTTCATGCAGTAAATGTAAATGGGCTTGAATGTCCCGAATTGCTTAGACAGGTTGCTATGCATAACGATTAGTCTCGAAATAAGAGATAGAAGATTGTTGACCTAGTGGGTGGAAGGTGCGTTGTTAATGGAACCCTGAACGGGGTTGATAGTGAACTGCTGTGGGATACGGGGTCAGCTGTATCTCTAGTATCGGACAGTTGGCTGAAATATCACCTTTCTCATGCCGGAATAAGACCAGTTGAAGAACTCCTAGAAGGACAACATCTTGACTTGAAAGCTGCAAATGACATAGAGATGCCATACCTTGGGTGGATCCAAGAGTCTTGGGGTTCCAATGTTGGCAGTATAGAGATTGGCAGTATGTATATTGATTGGGTACAACGTCATCGAACATCTGATGGGAAACTGCCAGAAAGGCTGTAAGATAAGTACCCTTGTGCAAGCAATTCCAGGGGAAAAGAAACAGGATGTTCAAGCCTTGGTAAGGTTAATTGAGGCTGGCATGGATGAAGACACAGTAGATGTACAAACTCCGAACCTGTATACACTGATACCGTCTAGGGAATGGAGACATTTTTAATGCATAACTAAATGTCAACTGAATCATCAGGAAGTTATGGGAGAAATTGAGGTTTTTATTGTACCAACACCTGCGACTTCCGTACCAGAGGGGATGCTCATCCCTGAGACGGTAGTCAAAATGCCACAAAGACTCTTCTAACCATGACATACAGTTGACAAGACGTACGGTTATCGGAAATATTGAGCCATTCTGGTACATTGGTAAGGTGGCTCATGGCAGACATGGACACCCTACATGGAGGCTGTGTGTCTTTAGACGTCAATACATTGGATAACTCTGTACCAAATACTAATGTGACTAGTGATCAGTCCAGTGAAGATGTTGATTTCAGAGGTGGACTTGACATGTCTCACACTAATGCAGCAAGATGCTGCAGAGAAAATGCTGAAGGAAGAATGCAGAGCATTTTCACAGGATTCCATGGATACAGGAAATTGTCCCGACTTGAAGATGAAAATTAATTTAAATGATCCAGAACCAGTCCAGAAGAACTATGCAAGTGTTCCTCGTCCACTTTTCAAAGAAGTTAAGGAATACTTGGAAGACCTTCTAGCAAGGGACTGGATTACAAAGTCGAACTCTAATTATTATTCACCTGTTGTCTGCGTCAAAAAGCGTGACGGGTCGTTACGCCCATGTGTCGACAATAGAGAATTGAACCCTAAAACTGATGATCATCGTCAACCAATTCCATGAATCCAGGATATCCTTGATGGCCTGAAAGGTAGCTCCTGGATTAGCACTCTCGATCAAGGTCGTGCTTATCACCAGGGATACATCGACCTAAAGAGTCAACCCCTTACAGCATTTGTGACACCGTGGGGCCCCCATGAATGGAAGAGAATGCCGTTCGGGTTAAAAAACGCCCAGCGGAATTCCAAAGATACATGGAGGGGTGCCTGGATGGTCTAAACAACGACATTTGTTTTGTATATTTAGATGATGTGGTAGTCCATGGCAGCACATTTAAAGAACACTTGGAGTTTCTGAAGAAAGTACTGACCAGACTACAGCAACATGGGATAAAGCTAAAGGCCAGTAAATGCAAACTCTTCCAGAGACAGGTCATGTACTTGGGCAGACTAGTCACGGAAGAAGGACACACGTTAAACCCTGCAGATCTTAAACCAGTACTTTCACTCAAAGATAAGAAACCAGTTGAGGAAAATGGTAGGGTTCATTGGGTACTACAGGAGCTACATTGAAAACTTATCAGCAATTGCCAGTCCTCTCTTCAAGCTATTACAGAAGGACAAGGGTTCTACACTAAAACCCAGTCGCAGAAACCAGTAGAAGAACAAATATCTACCAAGCTCGAATCAGAAGATAGCCTGGACTGAGGAGCATCAGGAAATTTTATGTAGTCTGATTGACCTACTAACGAGACAACCAATTATGGCATTCCCTGACTTCTCAGAGCCAAACATTCTCCAAACTGATGCATCGTTAATGGGGCTTGGAGCCGTTCTCAACCAGGAACAGGAGGGGAAACTGAGGGTTATTGCATATGCCTCCAGGACTCTCAGTGCTCCAGAGAAGAACTACCACTCCACAAAACTTGAATTCCTGGCACTGAAGTGGGCGGTGACGGAACGCTTTCGAGATTACCTGGTCTACACAGATAATAATCCCCTCACTTACATAATGACGACCGCACGTTAAAATGCAACAGGTCAGAGCTGGGTATCAGATCTTGCCTCATTCAGATTTCATATCAAGTATCGTCCAGGGCACAGTAACCAGGAAACCGATATGTTATCAAGGATGCCCTTAGAGACCGACATCAATGAGTACATCCAGGAGTGTACTGCACAAGTTCCGGGATGAGTTCCAGACGATTTCAGAGTGTGCGGCAGCAAATGTAGAGGGAACATTTGTGTACGCAGACTCACGTACTGCTGATATAAATCTGTGTTATATCATGAACCTTACCCCAGATCACCAAGTGAGTTTCATTGAACTGAAGGAACTAAAGGCTGCTGAAGCCAATGACCCAGTAATTGGCAAAGTCCTTGAGTACATGGAAAAGGGGACAAAGCCAACTTACAGGGAGAGGAAAGCCGAAGACCCAGATGTGAGAGCATTACTAAACAGTGGGGATTACCCATTCTTACGACCGAAGGTGTATTAAAGAGAGTAAGGGCTATTCGAGAACCGCTGATTCTGCCATGGAAGAACAAATCTATGGTATTTAAACAGCTTCACAATGAGATGTGTCACGTGGACGTGGAACGAACACTGGACCCACATGGCGAAAGAGGTTGAGTTGTATGTAAGAAAACAATGTCAATGTATGAAACAAAAGAAACCAGCAAGACATGTAAGGAGTCCACTTGTGGCAATTGTGACAAAAAAAAATTCGAATTGGTATCTATTGATTACCTACATTTCGAGAAAAGTAAAGGGTGATATGAGTATATACTATTCGTGGTGGATCACTTCCCTACATTTACCCAGGCTTATGTGACAAAAAGGAAGTCTGCCCTGGAAGCTGCTGATCACCTGTTCAACGACTTGTTCCTGAAGTTTGGATTTCCAAACAGATTGCACCATGCTCAGGCGAAGGAATTTGAGAATCAGCTCTTTTTCACAAGACTACAGCAACTCAGTGGAGTGGGACACTCCAGAACGACCCCATACCACCCACAAGGGAACGGTCAGGTAGAACGACTGAATCGTACCCTCCTCAACATGCTACGATCGATGACTGAACAAGAACGGTTCAACTGCAAGGACTCATTGAGTAAATGCATGCATCCATACAACTGCACAAAGAGTGAAGAAACAGGTTATTCACCATTCTTCCTGATGTTTGGAAGAACACGACGCTTACCTGTATATATTGCTTTCGGCTTAAAGGGAGATGAGACTACCAGCACTCAAAACGAGACAACTGGAGACCAGAAAGAGACATATGCTGGACATGAAGGGACACAACGTTGCCTTGTATCCTGGTGACCGAGTTCTCGTGAAGAATCTTGCTCGGGTTGAAGGACTTGGCAAGCTCCGTCCTTTCTGGGAAGAATAGGTTTATGTTGTTACCAAGCAGTTACCAGACATCCCTGTGTATGAAGTCCGTCCAGAGAGTAACCGGGGTCGGATTCGAGTCTTGCAGAGAAATATACTTCTAACTTGTGATGCTCTTTTACCTGCTGATAACAGTCCGAGACGAATCGCGAAGAGGGCTTCATCGAATAATAGGCGAACTACTGACATTGTGGAAGGGAGTACGGATAGTTCAAGCGACTATGAATGGGTGCCCGATAGATTTCCGGGTTACCCATATCAAAGGGGGGACCGAGAGGGTGATCAGGGTGGTGCCCTCCATCAGCGGAGTAGAAGCTCTGAGGTTAATGTGGGAGGGAATCAGGTCGAAATTGACAATCAAAGCAATTCAGCAGGGGAGCAGGAAATTTGTGACCCCCCAGAACAACCAGGTCAACATTTCGAAATTTGTTACCCCCCAGAACAACCAGGTCAAAAATTGAGACCACAAAGGATTAAGCAGGGAAAGAGTGTTTTGACGTATCATAATTTCGGAAACCCTACTTGGGTCAGACAGGAACTTCATGTTTGTTATTTGTACCATTATATTGAGCCAGTTGAATGCACAAAACGTAATTGGGGGGAACATATATTCAAAATCTGAAATTTAACTGACAACTTCTACTGTAACCCCACATCACATGGGCTGAGTGGCACACACTGCCAACAGGTCATAGTCCTACTATAGTTGTTTTTTTTTAACTCTATCACACATAACTTGAACACCGAGAGAACTTTGTTAGTTCCATTGTATTATACGTTTTAATTTTTATTGTTATCAAAATTGTTTATTCGCACACGAATGACAGATTTCGAGATACATGTGTATGTGTTTTCCAACATATCATTGGTGGTGAGGTATGTAAATACAATAGTTAAATGGGAACATGCTAGTTGTTAGGGGCACACGGAAATTTGTGAAATGGTATGCAAGGTTTCAGTCACTAATTGGTCATTTTCAACTTGACAATGTCTTTTTGGGTAATGCGCTGTGCTGAAATATATTTGTCTTTTAGCCAAATGAATGTACTTGCATATTCTGTAACTTCAGATAAAAGTATAATGAGTGGTAAGTTTGCTACAAAAGAAGGTTAAACTAAAATACGTGTTTACATTTAATAGTATGGGTGCCAAGGTGTTTCTAGTAGTGAGATGACTAGTAAAGTGTATATCTCCAGCTTGTAATTTGCAAGGCTCGACAAATGAGAACAAGATAGAGTGCATCATTTTATAACTTGTATTAACCATTAATTTCTCCTTACATTGAATTCTATATTCTTTATACGATACATGTTTACATGTCAGGGATGACATCTCTAAACCGTTTTTCCTCTCTCCGTCTCACAGGTAAGATGATGCTTTAATCCCTTTCATGTGAATATGAAAGTATCACTAGGTTGTTTATTAAATATTTTTCGTTATTAAAGTGTTTCATCATGACGGATGGTCTAGATTTGCCATCGATACATGAGAGTTAATATTCGTTACACACGAGACCGTCAGGTTTGCACGTATGATATGTCTGTGTTATCATGGGCCTACGCATATTCGCATAACAATTGTTTGTCGTTAAAGTTTGACTAGTGGTACAAAATCATAATTTACACTAGTCATATCAGTACAAAAAGGATTTATTTCTTGATTTTGTTAATAACAGTATATTATATGTATGAGGATGCCGTAGATGTGACATTATAGGTAATTTCTTTGTACGTAATGTGCTCAGTGACCTAGCGTTATGATAGGCGACAGCGTGTACATTTGGTCGTTAGAACTGTTATGATGGTGACGTCATTGCTGAGTAACAACAGTAGGGCATTCTGTCACGTTGTGACCACTGCGTCACACGCGCAACGATGGTTCATTTAAATTATTTTGAAACTTGATTGTCTTGTCACTCGATACTAAGAAATTACAATAAACACACGAGGCAAATAGTAAATTTCAGCCTTCTTGTTGACTACTATTAGACTATATATACAGGGTCAGTTACACACAATACAATTACACATAATACAATTACAATTTAAACAAAAAATTATGAATTAAGTTAAGGTTGCTTCCATATGTTTCCGGAGTGAGTGATCCACACCGCGACAGTACGCTATCTTCATTTCCATAGTTGTGAGCTCTGTCGTCTTTAAATTGAAGTTATTATTCTGTTTACCTTGATATGATCCGAGTCGCTTAAAGTGTATTTCCCGCGAGTTGAGTTGTATGAGTGTTCACCCAAATCGTCTGCTGACAAGTTCCATGCCAACACGTTTATTTCTCCCGGTACGCTGTTCAAATTGCAATATTGAATACAGGCTTCCGAATCCACGGATAGTCACCTTCACG
>JAIPMN010099905.1:7797-20513 GCA_020650975.1 Apostichopus californicus | reverse complement strand
AATTCAGCCATCTCATACTCCTCTGGGGCACCCTCACTCACATGCCAAAGTGTATGCCTATAGGTCAATATAATCATGTTGTAATTCAGCCATCTCATACTCCTCTGGGACACCCTCACTCACATGCCAAAGTGTATGCCTATAGGTTAATATAATCATGTTGTAATTCAGCCATCTCATACTCCTCTGGGACACCCTCACTCACATGCCAAAGTGTATGCCTATAGGTTAATATAATCATGTTGTAATTCAGCCATCTCATACTCCTCTGGGGCACCCTCACTCACATGCCAAAGTGTATGCCTATAGGTCAATATAATCATGTTGTAATTCAGCCATCTCATACTCCTCTGGGCACCCTCACTCACATGCCAAAGTGTATGCCTATAGGTCAATATAATCATTCACATGAAACTAAAGTAAACTAGTCAATAACTGCTTCAATGGGACTTTTATGAAAGTATAAATTACAAACTCAATAAGTGATAATAGTATGTAACAGTTAAATAATCTATACACAGTTTAATCTATACAGTTTAATAATCTTAACAGTTTAATAACCTAAACAGTTTAATAATCTATACACAGGTTTTACTTTCTGACCTATGCAATAAGTAACACAATATCAGCTTGATACAGCCATGTTAAAAACCAAGCTAACATTTTTATTATTTCCCCTGAATGTCAGTGTATTATTTTCCAATTTACAATATACAGTATAAACATGAGGAAAGCAAAGAGAGCCACATTACCTCTCTCCACCGTCTGGTATCTCGTCAGTATTAATAGGTTCTCTAATGGCTGTGTTCCTCTCACCGCAGAGGTTGTAGAGTCTAGCTTTGTCCAAGGTGAGTTGTAAACAATAAACTTCAAAGAAAACAAAACCAAACACTGAGTATGATATATGTCAAATAAAGCTCACAACTGCCTGACAATTAGCAAAGTTTCGTGTCAGCAATCACAAAGATTTTAGAGGCTTTATTAAAGAGTATTTTTTTGATCTGTGGGGCACAACGAAGGATCTTGATCGCAAAATTGACACTTTTCAAAGGAGACTACTTCGTAATATTCTCAACATTAGATGGACCTATAACAATTGGTTATCACACGATGAGCTCTACAATGAAACCAACCAACCAAACACCTTGGTCATCCATAGTCGCACAGAGAAGATTGAGATTTTTCGGTCATGTAGCAAACTCCAGGAGGACAATCCAGCAAAGGTTGCTTTAAAAGAAGCATTGAGACATACTGCTAAACCAGTAGGAAGGCCTGTGACTACCTTGCTTGGAAAAATAAAGTCGCAATTTAAGGACGTTAACATTAACAATTTCGAGGAAGCAATAAACCTTGCGCAAGATGGTGATACGTGGCGGATGTTAATCACTGAGCATGTCGGATAGACGAGACTCAACTTACTACTACTACTTACCGTTTGGGTCCTTGAACAGCTCTCCAAACGATATCCATATTTCCTGATCATTCTGGAGCTGGAAGACATCGTTGATAGGTTCCCCGTGAGAGTTAAAGATGGTTGTAACCACTGTGCTGAGTGCTGTTGTGTTCTGTTCTAAGTGTATCCATCGTGTAATGGTGTCCAGCAACTACAAACGAACGTGAAACCGGACTGTTAAACTATCACAAGGCCCTAGTGTGTAGGCTTAATGACAAATCAGGATATAGAATACCCACACTCCCACTAAAATAATGTTCTATGTATTACAGAATTTTTAGCATACAATACATTTAGATGTACCACTCACTCAGTGTTTACCTTCTAAATGAACAGTGTTGACCAATGACATGTAGTGAAATATAATAACTAAATATACAACAAAATATGTTAGTCCCACATCAATGAGAACATATTGCTAGACATAATACATTGAGGGGATAATTTAAGCAGATGAAGGTATACTATAGTTCCAGTACCTGTTACTTCAGTCAATACCCATGGACAGTGTGATTACCAATTTTATAATTAAATTATTTTATTAAATTATTAAATTATTTTATTAAATTAGTATATGATTTTTTAAATTAGTAAAACATTCTCAGTTTCACTTTCCTGCTAGTGCACCACTCAACACATTGTCACTGTATAGTGAGTTGATTATTAGGCGCTCCACTGAAATCACACATTAAGAAGCTTGAATACTAGCTTAGGTGAAGGGTGTTGTAACTTTCATTGTAGTATAATAAATCAGTTCATCACTTATAATAAGCACAGACTCGTTTAACTCCATATAGGCTTCTATCTCATCAGCCTTCTCAATCAGTGTGCTTGTACCTACCCTTTCCATGATGAGGGTCCTGTTATCATTGACACCTTTAGAGGCTTCCTTTAGGTTAAAGAAAACTATCTGTTCTCCATCATTTCTCCCATTCTCATAAACCTGTGAAAGAAAGATTTCACTTTACAACATTTATCAGGTTTTGGGGTTGTTATATATGTTTCCTCCAGTCTCTACAACATTGTAACATATGTATACAATGTACAAAGGTAAACATTAACATACAAATTCCCAACAATGTAAGGGTTCACATTAACATACAAATTCCCAACAATGTAAGAGTTCACATTAACATACAAATTCCCAACAATGTAAGAGTTCACATTTACATACAAATTCCCAACAATGTAAGAGTTCACATTAACATACAAATTCCCAACAATGTGAGAGTTCATATTAACATACAAATTCCCAACAATGTAAGAGTTCACAAAAAGAGACAAATTTGTAACAAATTGATTCAATTTAAGAATTCAGGACAGATGTTTTTATTTGGCAATTTACAAGGTCATTCATTTCACTTTTAGGGATAATAAATTTGAAAACACTGCACAAAAGAAAGAGTCCATTAGCTTTCTGGACACTTTCACAGTAATACTATGAACAATCACTCCGCAATGCTGTGTGTGACGAACACAGAGAGTATAAATGTTAGAATACTAACCTTTAACCTCAAACCTTGCTGACCTACAAGTCTATGCGTAGATTCAATCTCTGGTATGTGTTGCATCTTAAATGTCGATCCATATTCCTGTAATCAACAAATAGGGTACACTGTAATGAAAAGATATACACCTAATATGCTCTACACAAAATACAACATGACCAATGTAAATAAAGTAAATTAGATCTCAGATGAAAATATTCTGAATCCTCCCTCAAGGAAAATATAAACCTCCCATTTTTATCTTCAAACAAAGATTTTGTGCTTTACCAATCATGTAGTTGGATATTACACGACTGATTTGATGCTTCCAGCTCTGAAAATCCAATTAACTTTATTTCTTTATGACTTTTGGGAATAACTTTTTATTTGGCATCTACGGGGATACAGATGATCTCGATTAAACTCTTGAGACATGTTAGTTTTTTATTCTGAGGTAAGTCTTAAACAGAATGCATACTTAATAATAGGCAGACTGTCAATAATATGAGTTAGGGTGATCAGATATCATGTGCAAAAGAAGAAAGATACAAGTTATATTATTATCATTGCCATGGTGATGGTAATAATATGAATATATATAAACTGCAGGTATATGAATTTTAAATTTCAAGCTATAGACAAGTAATGACAGCTTCTATACTTTCTTTAAATTGCATGATATCATTAAACTGTAGATATACAAGATGAGAGCCAAGCATACCCTGGAAGGTGAGATGAATGCATTCAATTGTCACATAGTTAGGCTAGAATACACACAAGGTAGATGACACACAACATTTAACAGCCTACAATGTACACTGTCACCATATGCAGGATGTCATAATGAAAGATAAACGACGCATCTGGACATATATATCTCATATAACACATATATAACATATATAACATCTGGACATATATATCTCATATATAACACATATATAACATATATAACATCTGGACATATATATCTCATTGTGTTCACCATGCTCATTAACCTGTCTGTTTTCTGTGCGTGTTTTTGTCCCTTCTGTTACTGTTACTTGTCATTTAGCCTCTGAAGAAGATCCTGCTAGGATCGAAACGTCAGGCCAACTTACTTTTACACATCTATTACACAGGCTCTCTAGTGGATAAGCAGTTTGCTAACAGTTTTATTTTATTTTACATATATAACACGATATATATCTCACCTTCTCCTGGGAGGCAGAGTCTGCTATTTCATTCAAAATGTCTTTGAGTTTCTTCCTTGTCTCTGTGAATTGCTGAACTCCATTCTCTGTCTGGGGGGGGGGAGGGGGGGGGTGGGGGAATGAAAAGAGAACAATCAGAACACTTGCCACTATTGTAACAAATTCAAGTTACTTTCATTTCAGACAGCATTTTCCTAAGTCACAAACTAAATGCATCCAGCTTTGAAGAAAGAAAACCTGCCTATAATCACTCAATGTTGTAATACCCAGGTACTGCCCATCGTTAAAAAGAGTACGGAAATAGTAAGTGAGAGGATTGTTCCTCAAACCTACTGGATGGGTGTCAATGACAAATGTAGGGGACAAACACCTACACACTATGAACCTACACCTACACACCTACACACTATGCACCTACACACCTACACACTATGCACCTACACCTACACACTATGCACCTACACCTACACACTATAAATAAACAATGGACTGAAGCAGTTAATAACCAGCACGCATAGGACTCTACAAATGTAGGCGACAAACACATACACACTATGCACCTACACACCTACACACTATGCACCTACACCTACACACTATGCACCTACACCTACACACTATAAATAAACAATGGACTGAAGCAGTTAATACCCAGCTAGCATAGGACTATTGTGTAGATATTTCTTCTTTAGTTGAAGGTGACAATGATAGGGTTAATTAATTAAGACATTAACAACAAACTGAATGAAGCAGCTAGAGTAAATGGTTGGACACATTTCGTTACAATTGATGAAGAGAATCTCCCCAATAGCTGCTTCTTGTTAAAATAGTTCGTCAATATTTCCAAACTTTTAAATTATGTGTACATATCCCAGCCTGCATGCCTTATCAGAGTGACAGCTAATGCTCTTATCATCATTAAGTGCATAGAATCATCATTAAATGCATAAAGTTCCCTATTGATAGCTGCGCTAACCATTTACGGTAACATTGTCACAAAACCTGAACTAGATACTTTAAAACTGCATTTCATAGATTGTTCTGATTGTTTGGATATCCTCTCAACAACAACAACAGAAACAAATAATAAACTATATACCATTGTTGTTTTATCTTCTTATGTATCAAGCCAAGAAAATAACTCCGTTGCTATGACATTAACTAACTACTAGATTAACATCTTCATTTTGTGAATTGCTCTTACTTCTTTCAACTCAAATTCTAGTTCATCTTGTTTCATAGAGAGGAGTTTAGTGATGGTAACATCCTCAAAGTCTTCATCCAAAGCTAGGTGGAGCTGCTTCTTATACTGTTGGCCTTCCCTTTCCTTGTCTCGGCAATGCTTTACTGTAACTTGAAGGAAGTCTAGGGAATGATAAATGATAAATGATAAACAAACATTACTGCTACTTCAAGTAGTAACATATATATCAATACTAATAAATAATAATAATAATAATAATATATACCAAATATTAAAGTGCTGTTATCATGAAATAAAACATGCTCAAGAGCACTGTACAAAAGAACCAATTCCTGGAATATAAATTACCAAACTTAAGAAAACCTAAAAGTAATAACAGCAGTAAAAGTAAGAAAATGATATAAGACAGGGTTATAAACCACAATAAAGAACATAAAAAGATAAATATACATAAAAATGGGCACAGTCATGTGAATAAAACAACGAATAAGAATAATGCCCATACTCAAGCCTAAAAAGATAAGTTTTTAAATGCTTTTTAAAAGTGTCAATAGATGTGACATTTTTCAAGTGATGAGGAAGAGAATTCCAGAGTTTAGGACCTGCTGCACTGAACGAACAATCTCCATATGTGACTTTGTTAGTATGAGGAATGACTAGAGAAAGATGACTTTGGGACCGTAATGCCCTAGCTGGAGTGTAGCGTTTCACCAAATCAGTCATATAACTCGGAGATTGATCATGAAGAATACGAAAAACATGCACAATGAGCTTGTACTAACATATTCTTCTAGCATAGTTGGCATCACTTTGAATTTCTCAAACTCTGATACTGATTTTGGTCCAACAAGGATGATACTTGTGTGTTGGGTATCAAACATCCGGCATCCATATTTACAAACTGGTCATCAGGAAATCAAGAGTCTGGTGCACAGCTTTTACGTAACATACCTCCTCCCACCCCATATCTTACTGAAATATGCCTCCTTCTGTCACAAAATACATGAGAGTAATGAACTAAACATCCCTGGTATAGTTCTTAATCAACAGGCTAGAGTAACAGCATGGAAGGGAGCATCAGTAATGTAAGTATTGTATTTAAATACTCAAGCATGATAACAGTGACAACAGTCCAAACATTTACACAAATATTTTCAATGCTGGTTTAAAAAAACACAAACCTTTAGCACCACTTGGACTAAATGCTTCTCCCTTTGACACCCATACAGGTCCATAAACTGGGGTTATAGTGGACTGAAGGCAAGCATCTAACTTTGGTACTGAAAAATAAAACCAATAAACAGCCTTGAAATGCATAGAGATTAGTACTGAAAGGTATGTAATGGGATATGTACACACATATACTACTAAGCATTAACAGATTAGTACTGAAAAGTATGTAGTGGGATATGTACACAGTACTAAGCATGAATACATATTAGTACTGAAATGTATGTAGAGGGACATGTACACACATATACTACTAAGCATGAATACAGATTAGTACTGAATGGTATGTAATGGGATATGTACACAGTACTAAGCATGAATACAGATTATTGTTGAAAGGTATGTAGAGGGACATGTACACACATATACTACTAAGTATGCATACAGATTAGTACTGAAAGGTATGTAATGTGATATGTACACACAGTACTAAGCATGCATACAGATTAGCACTGAAAGGTATGTAATGGGATATGTACACACATATACTACTACTGTAAGCATGCATACAGATTTGTACTGAAAGGTATGTAATGGGATATGTACACATATATACTACTAAGCATGCATACAGATTTGTACTGAAAGGTATGTAATGGGATATGTACACACATATACTACTAAGCATGAATACAGATTAGTATTGAAAGGTATGTAATGTGATATGTACACATATACTACTAAGCATGAATACAGAGTAGTACTGAAAGGAATGTAATGGGATATGTACACACAGTACTAAGCATGCATACAGATTAGCACTGAAAGGTATGTAATGGGATATGTACACACATATACTACTAAGCATGCATACAGATTAGCACTGAAAGGTATGTAATGGGATATGTACACACATATACTACTAAGCATGCATACAGATTTGTACTGCAAGGTATGTAATGGGATATGTACACACATATACTACTAAGCATGCATACAGATTTGTACTGAAAGGTATGTAATGGGATATGTACACACATATACTACTAAGCATGAATACAGATTAATACTGAAAGATATGTAATGGGATATGTACACACATATACTACTAAGCATGCATAGAGATTAGTACTGAAAGGTATGTAGTGGAATATGTACACACAGTACTAAGCATGAATACAGATTAGTACTGAAAGGTATGTACTGTGATATGTACACACATATACTACTAAACATGAATACAGAGTAGTACTGAAAGGTAGGTAATGGGATATGTACACACATATACTACTAAGCTTGCATACAGAGTAGTGCTGAAAGGTATGCAATGGGATATGTACACACAGTACTAAGCATGCATACAGATAAGTACTGAAAGGTATGTAATGGGATATGTACACACATATACTACTAAGCATGCATACAGATTAGATTGAAAGGTATGTAATGGGATATGTACACACATATACTACTAAGCATGCATACAGATAAGTACTGAAAGGTATGTAATGGGATATGTACACACAGTACTAAGCATGCATACAGATAAGTACTGAAAGGTATGTAATGGGATATGTACACACATATACTACTAAGCATGCATACAGATAAGTACTGAAAGGTATGTAATGGTATATGTACACACAGTACTAAGCATGAATACAGATTAGTACTGAAAGGTATGTAATGGGATATACACATACATCATACTAACAACCAATATCTGTATAATTTATAAACATCACTTCCAATCCCTTGCTTATCCTCCTTAAAAGTGATGAAGAAAATCTACTGGCTTAAATCAAGTTCTCACTGGTATTTCCTGAATTACAACACACAACAGGCTATTGCTGATGAAGTGTAATACTGACCTAATGATAGGTACTGAAATCATGCCAATATTTGTCTTTTTATGTGTTTTAAGTTCTTCATGTCACTGCCAATATCCTGCTCATTGCCACACACTATGAATGATGGTATATTAAACTGCTCTTGATCAGTTAGCTACAAGAAAACAGTTTGAAGTTATTATGAAATAAAACTTAGTATCAAGTTGTTGCTTACTTGAATCAATGGTCTCAATAACGGTTCCATCACCCATGTAGGCAACCCTAGCTGGTGAGGTGAGGCCGAGCTTCAAGGTGCATCCATCCAAAAACTATGAAAAATTGAAAATAACCCACTTAACATTATAACATTCCAAAGGTACAAAAACAGAAAATGTAATCATGGCTGTAAATGTAGAAATCGTCATCAATAAAAAATATACAACAGTAAAGACTAAATGTAAATGCTTTTCCTTACTGTAATGAAATAAACAGTTCTATATATTTATTGTTTGTGAAATGCCCTCAAACTGGCAAATTGAAGACAAAATACAGGATTTAGCATGGTTTCCTGAGAGTAAAATCCAGGTTGTTATGGTAGCAAAATAAAGCAAATTATGTGTAAAGGAAAGATTACCATGACAACAAGCTTTGTTGACAAGTACAGTAGTTGATATAAATCATTAACAAATTGTCAGCAGACAGCAAAGTATTGTTTTTTTTAATCTTGTTCATAAACAAACAGCAGTGGTTTGATACAGTGATGGATGGATGGATATTATCACATTTATAACCCAAAAATCATTAATCAACTAAGGTTTGCTATTGAAAAACCAAGAAGAGTAATAAGTGGGTAGCATTTCAACAAAGGGCGTTGTGATATCAGTCTTAATGTATGTGATATGTACTCTAACAGATATCTGAATCAAAGTAACATGATCAGGCTGTGAAAAGTGCTCACAAGCATGCAAACACCCGGGGGGAGGGGGATTTGTATGCAAAAACTCAGGGGGGGATTTGTATGGAGACACTTTGGGTGATGAACTCAAGGTTCCACTGGTGCAGTTTTACACAACATAACCATGTATTATAAAATACAAGTAATAGCACTTAAAAACAGTTAGTTGAAAGTTCTTCCGCAAAGATCCCTCCTTCGGTGAGTATGAACAATCTTATATACTGCTAGTGATCAACTCATGGTACAGTCATGGTACTGCGCATGATGATTCCATGTCCATGATTTCACTCATTCAGTAAGTATGAACAATCTTGTATATACTGCTAGTGATCAACTCATGGTACAGTCATGGTACTGCGCACGATGATTTCATGTCCATGATTTCACTCATTCAGTAAGTATGAACAATCTTGTATATACTGCTAGTGATCAACTCATGGTACAGTCATGGTACTGCGCATGATGATTCCATGTCCATGATTTCACTCATTCAGTAAGTATGAACAATCTTGTATATACTGCTAGTGATCAACTCATGGTACAGTCATGGTACTGCGCATGATGATTCCATGTCCATGATTTCACTCATTCAGTAAGTATGAACAATCTTGTATATACTGCTAGTGATCAACTCATGGTACAGTCATGGTACTGCGCATGATGAATCCATGTCCATGATTTTAAACATCACATTGGCATGTGCACACAGCTATGCCCCCCCCCCCCCATCAACTCTATATACATATATCCAGTTAGGAATGTTATTCAAGTTATTATTTCTTATCTTAAAATCTCAATCAATATCAAAAATCTTCTTGGAGTGATTTCTTATTTCAGTACAGTGTTCTATGGTGAATGTGGTCCATCTAGGTTTGATATATGGACACAGAGTGAATTGGTGATGTCACCACCATGTTCCTGCAGTTTGGGTGGTTGACGTTATAGTTTAATGTCATTTTCGCTTAACCTTTAATTCATATGAGTATATGGTGCTTTGGTGAAGCATTGTTTTGTATTTTCAGGTTTCTATGAGTAATATGTAAAACCTCTATTCTCTCTACTATTCTCTCTACAGGAAATAGCTCCATGCAAGATAAACTCCCACCTTTTCCTTCCATTAAATATTAAAACTATAACAGCATTAAAGACATAACAGCATTAAAGACATTGAAAGTAACTCACCTTTCCAAACTGACCTGGAGAGGCCAACATTTCGTGCATTTCGCTTCCATCTCCATTACAAAATATTAAAATTCTCCTCATGTCAGATGACAACATTTTCCTGGTGAGAAAATAAAAAGTGAATGACTTGCAGTCTTACTGAATCAATTGAAAAGATGCTTTCATTGGTGATCTAGGATAAAGATGCTTTCATTGGTGATCTAGGATAAAGATGCTTTCATTGGTGCTTTAGGATGAAGATGCTTTCATTGGTGCTTTAGGATAAAGATGCTTTCATTGGTGCTTTAGGATAAAGATGCTTTCATTGGTGCTTTAGGATGAAGATGCTTTCATTGGTGCTTTAGGATAAAGATGCTTTCATTGGTGCTTTAGGATAAAGATGCTTTCATTGGTGCTTTAGGATAAAGATGCTTTCATTGGTGCTTTAGGATGAAGATGCTTTCATTGGTGCTTTAGGATAAAGATGCTTTCATTGGTGCTTTAGGATAAAGATGCTTTCATTGGTGCTTTAGGATAAAGATGCTTTCATTGGTGCTTTAGGATGAAGATGCTTTCATTGGTGCTTTAGGATAAAGATGCTTTCATTGGTGCTTTAGGATGAAGATGCTTTCATTGGTGATCTAGGATAAAGATGCTTTCATTGGTGCTTTAGGATAAAGATGCTTTCATTGGTGCTTTAGGATAGAGATGCTTTCATTGGTGCTTTAGGATAAAGATGCTTTCATTGGTGCTTTAGGATAAAAATGCTTCCATTGGTGCTTTAGGATAGAGATGCTTTCATTGGTGCTTTAGGATAAAGATGCTTTCATTGGTGCTGTAGGATAAAGATGCTCTCATTGGTGCTTTTGATAAAGATGCTAAACTGCTGCTTAAGTCTCACAGCTTATGTTACTAAACTGCTTGTTAAGTCTCACAGCTTATTTGACTAAACTGCTGGTTAAGTCTCACAGCTTATTTGACTAAACTGCTGGTTAAGTCTCACAGCTTATTTGACTAAACTGCTGGTTAAGTCTCACAGCTTATTTGACTAAACTGCTGGTTAATTCTCACAGTTTATTTTACTGAATTGCTGGTTAAGTTTCATGTATACCTCATTCTCCTAGACAGTTGATTTCTCGGTTTCTTCTTCTTCTGATCTGTTGGTAACTGAACACCATTCAATGTCCACATGGCGTGGATATTCTTATGAGCTGTGCCTGTAATAAGCAAGTAAACAATTCTTTAAAACAGAAAGAAAAAGACAATAGTATCTTTGTAAAACAAGGTATTTATTTTGCTGACATGTGGTTAACCAAATATCAAAGCCAACTATTCTAATGTAGTTGCTCCTGGTTGATTCTTAAGATGAGCAACACTAAAACAGTTTCAAATTCACATGAAAACTGAAAAGCAGATTAAGAAAGATCATCTCTGTGTTAGGATTTCAAGACAGTTATCTATGGCAGTCAGCATTCTGCAGTTCAATCTCTCAACAACAAATAAAGTAACCAATACAACACTAGATAACCTTGCTCCCCTTTGGGAAATTACTCTTTTGAAAATCAGTGTCTATGAAAATATAGTCTCAGATTAGACAAAATAGATGGGCCATGGTGCTTTTTTAGCTGTTAGTATCTCCATACCACAACCTCTCTGGTTCTCAAAACCTTACCAGGAATCAGGTTCTATTGTCTTTATAAAAATTGCTACTCTGTAGTATTGATGAGCAGGGTCTTCAATGGATTTGGTATTTTTGATTTGCAAATTTGACAATGGGGGATTGGTTCTGTTTGATTCAGTTTCATTTAAAACAACTTTGTTCAACCTGGCTGCACTACAGTGATGACAAATGGTGTGCCTTCACCTCCTTCAGAAATTGAAGGAGTAGCCAGACGATGAGATACTCTCTCATCCGCTGCATGGGAATGTTATGGGGTAATTACACGCCTGTCTCATTGGTCTCTGTCTCTGCACTCTCATGAAAAGACAGGGCTTAATATAAGCAGTTATCATTGTCATCAACAATCATTGCGTAAGATGGACTCAAATGAGCTTCTGCTGGTTTCCTAATCCTTGCGAACTAAAGATAATCAGTCTGTAACTACTGGGTAAAATTAGTTATAGACTGTAAGTTATAATATAATCCATTTTGAGCTGTTTCGACAAGTTGAATTTTTTTAGAATAACTATACACCTTCCATTACTTTAAGTCCAACCTTAATGATGCACCACCCCCCCCCCCCCACCCGGCCTCAGTCAACACC
>JAIPMN010099811.1:0-14680 GCA_020650975.1 Apostichopus californicus | reverse complement strand
TATATGTAATACAATTGGTAACTGAACTGGTGGTGGTTACTGTTACCAGTTTGCATGAAATTTCTTTACAAGCATATGAGATTAAACCTGTTGCATGGGGCAGGGAAACAACCCAATAGAACTGGCACATATTTTTTCCTGTAGAAATCATCAATAGCACACAAGCCACGTTGAAATGGTATTAGACAGATTATTAGGTGCATTTTAAAATGCTCATACAGTGACTGACAAGAATCAACAAATGAAAACTGATATTGAGTCCCAAATGATGGCATATTAATTAAGATAGCCCTGTGACTGATCTATGTTTATTTTGTTCAGTGAATATATTGTATATAGGATGCTATCATCTACTAAAATTAGACCATTTGAGTTTTAATGAATCAATTGAGACATTTCACATTCACAACCTTCTTAAACTGTTGGCACACAGATTAAATAACATTGTTGGTGGGTCACACTTCAGATAAATCAGCCTAGGTGATTTGAGACAAAAGCCACTTCTCACCTTCTGGATCAACCCTATGAAGCGAATCACGTAATCTTTGTCGCTGAACAGTTATTCCCTTTGAGGATAGCAGGCCCTGAACCATCTTTTCTCCATAGTTTGGATTTTTAGTCAGAGCTGCAGTTACCATTTCATCTAGCTCTGCAAGAAAGAATGACACACAAAAATATGAAAAATCTACTAATTCTCTCTCTGTTAATTGTTGTGATTTCTTAATATATTAGGCCGACTAAAAAAATTATTTTTGTTTTGGGGGCCACCTCCCTTTTTATGAATTTTTTTAATGTCACAATTCTTTGTCAGATAGATAAGAAAAAAGGGTTGGAGTCTGCCACTGTGTATTCGCTGTGGAATGTGAATATATGATTTCGCTCATGTCTACATGATCGTTCGCTATTCTTTTACAGCATTCTCGTATTCAAACTCGTAGCCTATAACATACATAAACTTTCATACACCGTGCCGCGCCAGGTGCCAGCAAATCATTATCAGTGCCATACAGTGTATCATTCAATCGTGCTAATGTGAAATATCAGCCGCATTCGACTTATCCGCTAATAGAAATGACAGATATAACAGTAACACTCCCGTAACCACAACTGATGTGATAATCTATTCGAAACCCCCAAGATTGAGTGAGAACCCTGTGGCTGTAGCCTTAGTAATACTAGCAAGTGGCCTATAGACCTTATTGCAAATAGGAAGAGGGCGCTTTCATAATTGCATTCTGAGAAGGATTACTCCGAACATTGTCCGTCCCATTGATCTTATCGTAGCCAGGCTAGGCAATTCTGAATATTCCCTCCCAAGATGCTTTGTGGTCTCCTATTTGCGATAGGCCTAGGTCCTAAGTTCTATCGTAAGGCCAAATAGCCTAGGCCTAGGCTATACCTACACTAACGTTAGGCCTATGCTAGCCTAACTTTGGTGCCTTCCTCATGTTGGTTACCGTCTTCACAGACACCCCCATACTTTCAGCTACCGTGACATTAGAATAACCAAGCCCAATCAGATGGGCTAGCTGTTCATTCGCCGCCATCATGGTCCAGTTAGTTAGCTGTGTGATTTGTACGCACGTACGTATGGAATAAAACATAAAAGTCCCGCCTCCGTCAAATCGCGATGCGCTTGCGTGTTATACAAGAGTGCGCACTCCTATGGGCAGCGTAATTAACATAAGTAAACAAAATAGAATGAGACAACGCAACCGAAGTAGGCAACGAAATCGAAGGAGGCAACGAAATCGAAGGAGGCAACAAAATAGAACGAAGCAACGAAATCAAAGGAGGCAACAAAATAGGACGAGGCAACGAAATCAATGGAGGCAACGAAATCAAAGGAGACGACGAATTAGAAGGAGGCGACGAAATCGAAGGAGTCAACGAAATCAAACGAGGCAACAAAACCAAAGGAGGCAACGAAATAGAACGAAGAAGCGAAATCGAAGGAGGCAATGAATTAGAACGAGGCAACGAAATAGAAGGAGACAATGAAATAGAACGAGGCAGCAAAGTAGAAGGAGACAACGAAATAGAACGAGGCAGAAAAATAGAAGGAGACAACGAAATAGAACGAAGCAACGAAATAGAAGGAGGAAACGAAATCAAAGGAGGCAACGAAATAAAGGGAGGCAACGAAATAGAAGGAGGCGAAATCGATCGAGGAAATTCCAGAGAAAAAGAACTTTGTATGAAGACGCTGAAACTTTTTTAAGAGAAGATAGAGTCCCACTTACTGTTACAATATCTCTATACATGTAATGTATTGAGATAAAAATTCTTTGAAAATAATACAAAGCAAAAGTTATAATCTACATAATTCAAAATAAATACTGATTTTTTACAAAGGATTGCAAGGAGCTGTTGGTATGTCTGTAAAATTTGAATTTAAAATGCATAGTATGACTTGAAATGCAAAATGGTACTATAATTGTTTTTAGTTGTTCTTGTAGAAATTCTTCTTTCTATAAAATTCCAAAAGATCGAGCAATTCTTGTCACTGATCCAGCTGTTCCATGCCTTGCAAAAAGGATGCATTTGGTGCAAGCTAATTAGTAGAATTTAATGAAATCTAAAATCAAACTTGAGGTCTTGTAGGAGCCAAAAAGTTTAAGACACGGCCAAAATGGATTTCAAGAATTTCTGGTCCAGCATGATTTGAAAAGCTAAACAAATATGTCTATTATTGCATAAAATCAAATCTGCAGACCCATTGACTTTCTTTCAAAAACATTCTGAATGACTGAGAGGTTTTGAAACGAAATTTAAGTTATCCCAAGTATGACTTCTGCAGTTATTTATGTCGGTTGTGGTTCATCTTTGTTTCCCTTCTTCGTTCTTCTCTTGGTTTGTCCTCCTGAAACATCTACATTCACTTCCTCTTTTTGTTTTTTCTTCTTCTCTTGCTGCTCTCCTGAAATTGCCGTTTCCCCTCTTTTTGACTTAGAGGCTTTTTTGGGGTTTTTTTTCGATTGAACTCGAGGGTTGTGCTGTCTCTGCAGAAGTTTGTGGTAGTGATACTGATGATGTATCTGCTTGTTTTAATGTAGCTGTTGAGGTAGTAGTTTCAGCAGAAGTCCCTGGTTGCGATGTTGATGAGATATCTGCTTGTTCTGTTGTAGATGTTGAAATTTGTTTTGCTTAAATCTTGATTGAAGTTTTGCGACAATGTCTGCTTTTACAGGTTTTGACAAGGGGGATACATGTTGTGGAAGCTAAGGTATCTGCATTCTTCTGGGTTCCAAGTCGCCATTTACGAACCTAATCGTATCTGCCATCATACAAGGTACATGTGGTGTCCCTTTCTTTTCGTACAGCCTCTTAACCACCCATCTTTTACTACCTTTGGAGAAAGCTACGTTGTATCGCAGATCTCCGACTTGACCTGAATTCTTGGTTGAACGTTTTACCTGGGCATGCTTCCGTCCTAAATTTAGATTATGATGTAAGACAGCGAGTTGCAACCTGGCTTGCATATGGTTATACTTAAATTCCAGCCTCTTAGCGCAGAATTTTAGTAAACTGTTGTGATAAACCTCAAGAGCGCCGGTATGACAGGAATACACAAGGTGCTCCATATCCTTCAGTAGGGATTTTTTCAGGATATCATCCTGAAGAGCGAGATGTGCTGGAGAGGCAGGCTGCAACCACTTTTTCAGATGCGCTTCTTCGTCGCTAATGGGTGGATGAGAGCACTTATGATATTTATGGCCATCTAACCATACGTGCACATGAACAATGTGTTTCAGGATCGATGTCCACATCTCCCGGATTGTATCCATGGCGCGAGCTCCTCTGCATCCTCCTTCTTGATTTTCGCAAGAAGCTTTTTCTTGACAGATTTAGCAAAGTGCCACACATCCAAGTTGTGGTTAATGTCGGGATAAGTAGTCCTCATCAGTTTTTTATGCCGGCGTGGCGGTCTGTAGCAATGAGGTCTATACCAATCTTATCTTTTTGAAGGTGATGAATGCATCTTTCAAATGTAACCTTCTCCATAGCATTTGAGCTTGTTGTCTCGGACACCTGAATTAATTGTGATGAAACTATTTCATTTGTAGATGAGTGAATCATTGTATACGAACAATATTTGGCACTGTAGCCAGGTGAATCACACCTGCCGTCACCACTGAGCCAGAGTTTCTGTCCCTGTAACCTTAAAAGTACATTTTGCTGATGATTAAGGAAAGCATTACTGACCACTGGTATCAATGTTGAATTTAGTGTGCGGGTAGTACAAAGACTTTCATGCATTGCTGAAGTTGGGAAAAAGAACAACCACTGAATAAAATAGCAGCTGAGGTAAGCAAATTAGCACATGGGATCTTTTTGATATATATTGTTGTGATGACCATCTCAGTATCAAATGTCGATTTAAACATACAAGATTATAAGTCACTATTGACCCTACAAGGACCTCATTAAAGTCTTCAACTGATGCACCGCATTCCCTGCACTGAATTTTCCGGAGGAGCTGATGGAGATTTTCCTCAAACACAATAAACTTTTTCTGTTTCAGAAATTTTTCTTCAAGTGTAACACCTTTATCATCGTCATCCAAGAGGTCGTCGTCTGAGCTTATCTCTTCTTCTGTCTCTTCAGACAAGCGATACTCGGATATGTCAGAAAAACCGGTAGAGCTGCCACTTGTCCATATCTTTGGTACAGAGCGTAAAGTCTGAAAGGATAAAAAGAATTTGACATTTACAAAACTTAACAATTGTTAAATGCCTTACTGGATATTCTCACTAAGTTTTGCTTCACTTCATTTCCCTAATACACGTTTTGCCCAACTGAATACCGTACTACCTTTAATAAACAAATCAACCATGAAATATTGAAATTGAAACTGAAGACGACATATATAACTTCTTTGGGGGGCTTTTTGCGACTATTTTGCCTGACTATTTGTTCTTTTGACCGACTCAGCTAATTTTTGCGTAACAGGGGGTTGCAGCCGCCAGCCTTGTACGCCTATGAATGAAGATAAATAAATTTAACTTTTTATATCCACACCAAAGTACACGGTTGTACCAAGAGTTTTTTTTTTTACCGTGGTACATAGGGCAAAAATACGCTCAGTTTTCAATTTTCATGCAACACACTTGGGGATTACCTTTATTTAGCATACAATGATTAAATGTATAAGACTTGGGTTTAGATGTAGTCAACATTTGAACTAGAATCAGAAGACTTACATGAGCTGATGAAGATGAACTAGGAGTTTCTTCCAAGTTATTGTTGTAACTTATTCAAATAACAAATGAAAGTATATTTGAACAGCAGGTCACACTCACTTTTCGAAACAGCTTTATTTTCACGTTAATCTGATTTAAAATTGGAATAATTTAAATACATGCTAAATTTGTGATGTATTACTTCATATTCATATTCTTTTTAAGAAATATATCATCTTAATGTTTTCCTTCAAGTAAGTCCGTGAATATGATGGCTAGAGCAAAACCTATTTTAATGATTCTTTTCGTAAAAATAAGCTGCACTTTCTGAAATGATCAATTCTTTACAGATTTTTTAAAAAGCATGGATAAACATATTCAAATATGGCAGTTGGGAACTTTGAAGAAGACAATGAATAAGACGATTGGGGTCGGTTGCTTTGGTTATTTTAAATCCCTTTCTAACAGATTAGGTCGTATAGAGATGTCATGGTAGTTTGATTAGCCAATCATAAGGCACTGGCTAGGAACCTACCAAGAAATGGACCTGGAAAACCTGCTCACGAAGCAAAAGCTTTGGTCATCACACCACAGGTCCCTAATAATAAGAAGACATAATTTTACAATTTCACAATACTTACAGGAGGAGGTAAAAAAGCTGCCATCTCCACAGCTGGTAGTGTTTCTATACTTCTCCGTGGATTCTGTTGAAAAACAGTACAGTATTAAGTTCAATAATTAATAACAGATTAATTATTTTTCTTATCAGAAACTGTGCCAAATTTTGTGTGGTCATGTTTTATTCTTCATCATCTAGAATATTTGCATACATTTTTCTTCCTTCTGTTTGCCCTATCTTTTATAAGTTCTAATAATGAGATATTATATATAAAGTGAGCTTCCATGTTTTTTTCGGTTTCGTAACACAAACTGGTTGTGAAAAACCGCAGTTTCAGTTGATTAACTATTCTGTAACAACCGGTGTACCCAAAATAACTAAATCTCTGTTGAAAATTTAACATGTAAACATGTTTTTTTTTTAATAAAGAGGAAGAGAGAGACAGTGAGTTCATGCTTTGTGTCAACATATATTTTGTAGTATATTTGGATATATACAAGGTTAAGCTGCTTAAGAAAATAAGAAATCAACTCAACTTTGCAAAAAGGTTCTTACAAAGGGTCACCAATTTGTCAACCTTTGCCAGTAAAATTTTGTATTGTGAAATTCACTATGTGACAAATAATGTCAAAAAGTTTATATATTCAATTACTGTACCATATGCATTTGAAAGATGATGACCTTTATTAAATACCATGGCATTATAAGTGAAGAAAAGTACTTACAGTTTCTGTTTCCTGATTAACCTGTACATAATCATGATCCATGGAAGGTTGTCTGCTGGGGGAAACATATGACTGACAAGCTACACTAGCCACTTCCAACAGGTTGGTCTGTGTGCTGCAATCCGTGATACCTCAGCTTCCACTGGTCGAGTTACTGTGGCTGGTGCTTGAAAGGGAGATGTTCCAAGAAGATTTGAGATTAGCTGTAAGAAAAAGATGATAATTTAGTTTTTTTTCAATAATAGGCCTATATTTTCATTTATGACTTTATCCATATATTGATGTCAAGTAAATTTGTGCAATAGGCTGGGGCGAATGTGATGTAACTGGTGAAAACAAATTATAGGCCCACATATTAAGGTTCACACGTAAATTCAATCTTTTGTGTTATTAGTTATGTTGATTTTTAACTTTTCACCCCAAAACCTGTGCGTCCGCTATGACAGGAATAGATGGCAAGGTTTTTTTTTGGTTTTCTTTGTGTGACTTGAAATTTGGAAAAAGATCTGAAAAGTGATTTACTAATAATAATATTTTTCAAATTCATGTCACGAAAAAAAAAACCTGTAGCACAAACTTTATCTATTTAAGTTTCAATCTTTAATTTATGCCATGTAGCATCTCCATCAAATTGATGTACATTTGTGATATTTTTCTAGTAATTACGCAAAGAGAACAAGTTATAAAACACCCACCTTTTCCTTTTCCGTTGAATGCAATCTCTTTTCAGTGCTTAATCGTCGTTTGCTGGCCTCCTTATATGGTAAGATAGTTGGCACAGCTCCAGGTTGTAACTTGAGTCTTTTAGGCTCATACCCCATAATCTTTACCTTGAAGTCCTCCTCAAAATCAGTTGGCAAGAAATGCTTACTACACACTACTGTGTTGTTGTTATAAACGTAAGTTCTTGCATTGAATTTATCCGTACCCAGAGCATGTATCCAATTTTGCACACAGTTCTCGATCTTTGGCCGGGTCTGGAATGGCAAAACATGCAACTTTCTCTCCATCATCATCCAATCCACCCCTCTTGTTGCTAGAGCCAAACACCTGGCACTGTGGCATTCTATAACAAATAAGACAAAGGAAATAAAAAGGTTAATGTTACCTTAAAGCTCAATTCATCTGTAGCCCCTGCCTAGACTGCACATGTGGTTTAAAATGTGTGCAGAGAATTTAATAACAATTAACATATTTGCAAATAGGGCAGTATGGTTTCTACTTGGAGGAGTCACTTGTTATTACAGTTAATGGATTATTACAAGATTGTTGACATTTTGTCTTTTTTTTGGTCAATAATGAAAAAAACACTAAAAATCATTTATTCTATTTTTAAAATGTTTGAGATCAATGGCTACAAAAAATTAATTAGTGCCAAAGAAAATTAATAACGCATTTCCAATTTTCCATCCCCATTTGGAATAGGAGCTTTGGACCACAAATCGAGCACAATGACAGCCCTTTTTAATAATTTCTGGAAAAAAAAGTGTCATAGCTTACTATAAATATCATTTCCAATTTATTTTGGTGTGATTTAAGAGCTAACTTAATTTCTTTTAAACAATAAATCTACTTGGCAGTGGCCTTGCAATGCGACAG
The DNA here is from genome assembly GCA_020650975.1 of Apostichopus californicus. Taxonomy (NCBI): domain Eukaryota; kingdom Metazoa; phylum Echinodermata; class Holothuroidea; order Aspidochirotida; family Stichopodidae; genus Apostichopus; species Apostichopus californicus. Next base: position 6,554 of record JAIPMN010099811.1, on the reverse strand, counting down.
GAGGCAATTACCCCATGATGCTTTTAGTGGCGCACAAATGTCTCAGAGGCGCCAAAGAAATCCTGAAGAGCCAACAAAACAAGGTCTGTTGGTTATGTTCAACAAGCAAAAAGAATATAAGAAAAATGTACTTAATAAGCATATTTTCCACTGCATAAATCATTTGAATAAATTAAAGCACACTACACAAATCGCTTCCTGATTGTAGCTGAATGCTTGGGCTTAGGCCCCTACTTGTAAAAAGACTGATGTGCCTGTCTGACGAAAAATAATTAAAAGGTCTTTATGCTGTTCCTGAAATAAATTTGTCTGCTTTTTACGTGACCCGCCATGCGGAAAACGTCACGGCCAAACGGCACTACCGAACCATCCCATCTTACAAACCATCCCATTCTTACAAACATACGCCCACCGACCTGCAGAGACAAAACGCCCAACCACCCACTGAAATATTCAAACCAGAATGAATTCATACAGTAGTTCCTTGCTGCTGTTGATCGATTCCATTTACACTTAATTTTTTTAACAAAGCTCCAACATAACAAGGAAAATTCATGCACCAAACTTTGTAGTTTTCTCAGTTACTGGAATAATACCAAGATACTCTAGAGGGGAAGATTGGACACTCCCTCTGAAACGTGTAAACGAGCTTAGTGGGGAAGGACCCAATATGTCTGGCAAGTATAACTATGTAGGCCTTAGGGTATACATTGGGTAGGATGCAGTGTACTGCAATAGCATGCAGGTATAATGCACTCGCAATACAATGTATTATCAGTTTACTTTATTCAGGGAATGATGCCAAGCTGACCACTACCCACAAAGTATGGTAATGATCGGTCATTCCCTTGTTGAGTTTTCTTGAGTTATTGTGCATACAAGCTACAGCACCACACACACACATACACACTGAATACATATGTGCCTTTGCTTTCAGCAAGGAACCAACAAACACAGTAGGGTTCTACAGAGTATAATGCATATATAAAGGGAAATACTCAAGGTTAGCAGGATGCATATGAAAATTATGCACAATGATGTTGTAGATTTTCACAAGAAAGTTTTGGAATTTAAACACTTTTTTGTATTTGATGAAGGTTTTTATTGTTGATTTTGAATTAGCAAGATTCTTGTACTTTCTGTATATAGTGTATATTTAAATTATCAGGATCTCGAAGAACAAGCATGAGCTACAAGCACAGGTATGAGAGCTGAAGTTATGACAACCCCAGACATACATTTTTTTTAACCAAAAACATCCCCTGTGACTATATGTTGTATCCATATTTGTTAAATTTTCTGTATTAAATTTAAAATCTGTGATCTGTTAGAGTACAGGTGAATACGAAAAAATAAGGAGAATATATGCTTAATATCCAACTTTGTTTATTGTCATGTCCAGCATGTAATTTGTTTTTTAATTACCAATCACGGAACAATGTTTGGGAAATTCCTATCAATCACTGATATCTAAAGCGTATAATTAACTATGTAATATGTATATATATATAAATATTATTTGTTATGTGATTTGTATAATTTAGTAATAGTATGCCCATTGGAAATTGTTTTAAGTCAGTCGTTTCAAATCATGTAACTGAATGTGCAATAGCTTAGTAACTATTAATTCTTATCTGATTTGTATAAACTAGTGATAGTACACAGATTGTATTTTTTTATATAAATCAATGATCTCAAAACAGGTAAAGTTAACTATTAATTCTGATGTAATTTTTTTAAATTAGTAATAGTACAGATATTGGAAATTGCTTAAAAAACCAATCATCTGAAAACATGTAAACTGGATGTGCAATAGCTTATAACTATTATTTCTTATGTGATTTGTATAAATTAGAAATAGTACAAAGATTTGAAAATTTTTATAAATCAATGATCTGAAATGATGTAAACAAAATGAATTAAGTACTTATTCTCAAGTGAATTTTTTTAATTAGTAATAGTACACCCATTGGAAATTGTTTATACATCAATCATCTGAAAATCGAGCAAACACAATTATTCCATATGGTATAATGGTTTAAGAAAAGTACCCTATATGAGCTTTACACATCAAGTGTGGTAACATCAGAGATGATGGTTTGGTTGTTTCTCCTGTTAACAACTAACCTATATCTGGTTGAGAAAATTGTTTGCATTACTTCTTCCATGTTGTCTTTCACTTCTGTGACGTTAGTGACAGCACAGATTTGAATGGCCTGTTGGCCAAATGCAGGAGGGATTCATCATGATCTGATTGTAATGCCAAACGACAAGTAGAACCAAGTATTGACTTATTGTAATAACTATTACAGGAGTCACACTTGCCAAAGCACTTATTGTCATCATGAGAGCTGACTTTCTTGTTGCAAGTAGGGCAGGAATTGTAGAACGAAAATTCTTTCACTGCCTTAATGGTACATTCAATAGCAGATCTTGTGCTTGTTTGTTCCGGGGAGAGTGTTGCATTGCAAACTTCATCCACTTTTTTTTATTGTTGTTTTATAGCTTTTGATCAGTGATCGGATATTATGATAAACTGAGATCTTAAGGTTTTGTGCCAGGATTGTGTCTCCTTCTGTCAGACCACATTTGGTTTCAGCATCATTATTCCATAGTGTGAGATCCAATGATCCGGTCTCGTCTGCAATGTGTAGTTTTGGCAGTTTTGGCAGTTTTCAGTTCTCCAATTGACATCACCTTTGCTGTCATGGTTACCTCTGTATTTGCTTGCATGATCTGGAAATAGATAAAAGACAGTAATTGTTTCAACATTTTGGTAATCAGTTTTAAGTTGAACAGAGTAATCTTTACACCAGAAAGCAATAGTGGAGTAATATTGTTGGAAAATTTTGTTGTTGCAATTTCTTGTAGGGGCCCTGAGCAGGCTGAAATTGTTGAGCCCTCTGGTCAACCATTCATTAATCAGGGTGCTGCCTGACACAAGGATTTGTTTTTCCTATTTCTGCCCAGCACTGAGCAAATAATTATGGGGGGGGGGGGGGTTTGAGTATTTCTTTGCTAAAAAAGTAAGCAAAGATGACACCATTTGAAATCCAATCAGTCTTTCATGCTTTTTTTCCCCTAAAGGGTAGGTAGGGGACACTTCCTCCCTTGGACATGCAGCATACTGAAATGACTTGCTTAGACAAATTATCACTTGCCATAGGCAACTCATTTTGCAGTTATAACATTTCAATTTAATTTTTAAAGGTGACTAACTACTAGTTACATGAGAATTTAATAGTTGAATATCATGTACAATGCAGTTTATTCTGGAAAAGGTTTGTCAACATTTGTTGTGAATTTAGAGAGATGGTACATCCAATGAAGGTTGATTCTGCAACTTCTTTCTAGTTACAGAATTTATACTTTTAAATTACCTTCACATCTTTAGTCGGGCTATTTGGCGCAAACAGTCGCTTGGATACTGATGAAGGCGTCATTCCTGTAAATTATAAAAAAAATGCAAGTGTGAAATACCACAGTAACACATTGAAAATTAAATGAATGGATGAAGAAAAAGAAATCGGATGTGAGTAAATTGTTCTGTAGTGAATAAATTCAGCTAATATTTCCTGGCATAAGCTGGCTTACTTATGTGCTGTAGACTGTTCAAACATTGCAGCAACAAATTGTGAACATGTTCCAATGTGAAATACCACTGAAATAACATTTCACAATTACAGCAAGCAGTATTGAAAGATGCTTATATGTGTTGAGGTGGAACAAACCAAGAAAAACATGGATTAATCTAGTTATAGAATATTTGCTTGTAATCTTAAAATGGATACAGTCATGTTTGAGGGCTTACTTTAAACCTAACCTGCTGAAAGTTAAACTATACAGCTTAGCTTAAGTTTAACTTCCTTACCTGGGGTGGGGCAAGTTTCCACTTGCAATTTTCTTTTTGCTGTAAACTTTGCTCTTCCTTTAGCTGGGCTTGTGTTTAAATCCATCATCAATCAGTTATCTGTTGTTGAAAGGAAAAGGAATGGTTGTTTTCTCTAGTGCACGACAATTATAAGTAAAAGAAAATAATGTGAAGAAAAAAAGATATGAACCATGCTTAGGGTTGGCAGTGATGCCAACTGTTACTCTTTCAAAAAACCATATGTTGCCTTCATTTATCTTCAAACACCAATCAACATCTTTATAAAAGCCACCATTTCTTTAAGTTATTGTCAACCTTGTGTTTTCAGAAAATGTAGGGTTTTCTCTTGCCTTTGTAGAAGGTTCATGATTATACTATTGATGTTTGCTTAATTAATTGCTTCATCACATGCAAATATTTGCTATAATGAATATATGGATATTGACCTACTATCACTTACAAGAAATGTTATTAGGAACTGTTGTGACAGGTTTTAAGTAACAACTCACAAGTACAAGAGTGGTATCGTAGTTTCAGCAGAAATGTCAATCATGGTTTGACATTTATCCATTTGCACTACAAACATGTTTTTAAACAGGGCAGTTATCTAAAGAAATCAAAATTGCTTTGTGATCACTGTAATAACTTTCAAGGACTCCACTAGCACTTATATTACTTGGAGTAATGTTTGTATATATTTGGTCTAGACAAGAGTTGTAATCAGTTGTAGGAACATGTATCATTTGCTTGTAATTATGACTCTTTGTAAAAAGGGAAAGCAGTCTATTTCTACTTGAAGTATCTTGAAGCATGTCAACATTCAAGTCGCCAGTGATCAATGCAGGCTGCGAGTGATCTATTTGACTCAGCAAGTATTACAGTGCTTCCTGTAATTGGTGCATTGGAACTTTTGGGGATCGGTACACCACAGCAATTTGAATGAATCCAGCTAGTGTTGCTTTGGTTGTCAGTGTAATTTCAATATTTTTTGTATTGAGTATTTGTTCAGTCAATGTTGTGATGTAATTGTTTGTATATATTACTGTACCATGTTGAGAATTTAAGACAGGGGCATGAGCTGGTATGTTTTTGAATAATGTAAACCCTTTTATGTGGAGTTCATCATTGGTAGTTTCTGAGATGTGGCATTCTGTGAAAAGAAGAATATCAGCAGATGTGACTGTCATGTCATTTCTGATGTCAGAAATGTGCTTCCTTAATGATCTTGCATTTTGATGAAGGATTGTTGTGTCGCCACAGTCTTCAAAAGTATGGACAAAGGTTTTCAATGATCTTGTTAAACGAATTTCTTCCACTTCCGTGACAACATTTTGATCCACGGTAATTTTTTCTTGATTAAGGTCAAGTAGGTATAATCCATTCAGGGAAGTTGCTGTACTTAATGCAACATAGTGCATGTGACATTGTTTTCTACTTGCAGACATGTCAATGACTACTTCTTTCAGCGTATCTCCTTGACATCTGTGGATTGTCTTTGCAGTTGCTGGTCTAACAGGAAATTGTTTCCGCATAACTTCTGCGTTTTTGTTACGACCAATTCGAAATTGGGGTCCATGATGGAGACATCATTGAATTATACAGTTCTTTTTTAGACTGACGACATATTTTACCTACAGTTGTGTCATCAAACTGTACCCAGATAGTATGAATATTGCCTTCCTGTAGATTCTCTACATATTTGACAACAGCTGAGGCACCATTGATCAGTCCATCTTCAACTGCAATGTTGAGGCACAGGTCTACTCTTTGATCAATGCCCAAGGATAATTCGGTACACAAACCCATTGTCTTATGCGGGTCAATCGGGATGCAAGTCAGTATTTTTGGATTACCAGATTTGAGGATATCGCCTACAACAACATCTTTAGATCTGACTGTGAATTTTGTAGTGTTCAGCTTGGAATAAACTTCATGATTGTGTGCATTAACTTTCAGGTTTGTCTGATAAAGGTGTGAAGTATTTGTTGGAACATCATTGTTTGTAAACAGTCTAGTTTTCAACAGCTCTAAATCATGATTGGTTTGTTTGCCTTCTCTTAAGCGATTAAAAAGTTGAGCAAATGTTTGGTCCCCTTTTTGTCGCATGATTTCAGATAGTTCGAATGCCAGGAAATGGTCTTTCCATAAATTAGATGCTAGTGGGCCATAATCTTGAGTTAGATCATTAAATATCCATCCATCAAATACTGGCTTCAGTTGAAAGAGATCACCAACAGCAATAATGCTGACACCTCCAAATGTTCTCTTAGTACCCATAATTTGCTGAAGTCGTTTATCTATGTATGCAAACATTCCATTGCCAACCATGGATATCTCATCAATGAAAATGCTTTTAAAATTTCGAAAGTGGACCCTAAGTGAGTTCAGCTTGTCTCATGTTAATGCTTTGTAATTATATCCTTGACTAGCTGGAATGTGTAGAGCAGCGGTCTCCAAACTTTTTCAGTGGCGTCCCAGTAAATTGTGTGAAATCTGAAGCGTCCCACCTGCCGACTTTGTGACTATCTAAGCGGAGCGCCACCATCGGTTGGCGCGTAGCGTACAAGAAAATTGTTGGTTTTACAAACCCCCCCAGATGGCCGGAAACGGCACTTCCCGAGTGTTCTCAGCTGGCTGTAGCAATTGGCTTGTGCTTCGATCATATCTTCAAGCGAGGATAAAA
>JAIPMN010099800.1:0-21093 GCA_020650975.1 Apostichopus californicus | reverse complement strand
TATTTGAAACTGCCTTCAATCATATACAAGAAGGGATTGAAAAGTAAGCAAATAAGTTTACATGAAGCTGTTATAAAGTTGTAATCATGTCAGTATATAATAGCTTACTTAAATCTTTAAAGCAGTTTTCTCTTCTGGTATAACAACAGTGATATACAGACCTTGGCAAACATTGAAAACTGCAGTTTGTAACTTTGGTGTGAATGATCTCTAAGGTTATCATAGCCTCAATCAATATGGTACACCGTAGTAACAAAATTCCCACCTTCAGATTACTAAAACTTATTGGTGTTCCAGTATTACATTGTGTTGTTGGCTAGCTGTACGCAATTCATAGAATTATGTATTTTCATCTATTTAATTTTTAATTTAATGAATTCTACTATAAAATGACAAACAAACATTTTCATAATTGTTGAAGTATCTTAACATGGTTACTTTCTGTAAGTGAAATCATGCAACTAGTTTTCCCCTATTGCAGTGACCAATGGTGAAGAAGATCAACATAATTCATAAAATTTTAATGATAAGCATTAGGCAAAATGGAGCATAAAGCATGTGGTGGAGATATGCAGTGCTTCTAACACTGTAAAGCAGTAATGTTTCATCTACATCTGGTGGTAGGTAACTGAATGACCAATATCAACAAGTGCTCATAAAACAACAAACTTTCATTTTGAAAGTGATCACAACCAATACTATTTATTCATCAATGTTTGTGAACTGTTAAACTAGGGTGTTCCACCATCTAAGGGAGAAGTATACTGATCAAAGCACTGCATGTTATGCTATTATTTTATATGATTATAGCTGAGTGTGAAAGAAATTTAATCACAGTCAGTATGTTGAAGTATTTCCTTATGTTTTATAACCAAAGACAGGGGACTGAGTAGTATTTGCTATAGGCAGGGAAGATAGTCATGTAGAGTATTACTGCACTAGTGAATTTTGGAATGGCTATTGATTTTAATGATTTTTGCAGTAAATATTGCTAATATTAAAGAATCTACAACAGGCAAAGTTTCCTTCATTCCTCCATGTTCACCACTCTGTGTGTATCTCAGTGTATAATCATTCTTCAAGCTGTACTCTTACATGTTGTTACTGTCTTTTTCATTTACAGATTGCTTCATACGTAACTCAGCTGATCAGTGTAGTCCTAACGAGTGTTCTTGTACTAAGGGCACATGTACTTCACAAAATGGTAGATGTGAGGCCACCTGTAATCTTTTCCAGTGTGCGGCAAGTAAGTCTGCACGTGGTTTCCATAAGGAGTTCAACCTGGTTAGCCCTCGCTTGGTTTATACCTGGAGAAGACTGGGATGTTTCTGGGTATCACATGATCTACCAAGTAATCAAAGCTATCTTCCTTATCTTAGCTATTTGAAGCAGCTGCAGCAGGAATAAAATTTTCACACTAGAGCGCAGGTAGATAAAGAAGACAGCTTTGGTTACTACTTAGATCACGGAATACCCAGAAAACTCACCAGCTTGGTTGAACTTGTAATGCCTCTCTTTTTTTGGTCATTTATAGTTAGTACTGAAGGTCAAAACTGATTGTAGGTCAACACAGATCAATGTCTGAATACCTGGTAAACATGACAGTTAATACAGGAGTATAAGACTGCATGAATTGCCTGCTTGTTATTGGTAGGACAGCCTGAGTGAGGCATGAAACTGGATTCCTATGGTACATCTGAGATTAAAATATAAGAAGTTTAGTTAACTATGGATGGGTTCAAGAAACCAATAATCAGATCGGTCCAAGAAACCAATGATAAGATCAGAATATATTTTGAGAGAAGTGTACAACTCTTTATCCACATTCTTTGAATGTTGCTTATTAACTTGAAGTCAATGATGGTCAAGATTTGAGAATCTTGCATGCAATGTTTGCATAATGTTCTATGGGAAGAAAGTTACTGGCCTTTGACTGTGTGTATTGTGCAGCTATGCAGCCTCTTAAATACAACACAAATTTCAAATGTGGGAAAACAAATCAAAGAACAAGTTTTTACTAACATCAATCTTGTATGTTAGATGTTTACAAGTTATTTTATAATGAACAGTTCAGTAAGTTGAACCAATTTCTTGCAACGTCTGTGATAACAGAGAATATAAGTGTATTCAAAGGATATTAAAAACGATTCAAAATGCTCCAAAAACCTATCATTTTACCTAGATGATAATAACTAATCATAAAAATATACAGTTCTTATAAAGCGCAAAAACATTAATCTCGATGCGCTAAAAAAAAACAAAAAAGAACAGAAACCTAAAAACAACACAGACAAAAGTACACAACTGAAAAAGTACAGAGTAGTAGGCAAATTAATTGACAAAATTGGACCTTCCTAGGCCACTTTGAAGAGGAATGTATTCAGTTGTTTCTTGAAATGTTTTGTGGATATAGATGTGCGGATATTGACTGGTGTAGCGTTCCATAGCATCGGGGCAGCGACGGTAAACGAGCGGGCTCCATAAGTCTTTGTGCATGCGTGTACTGGAACAAGATTGTTCGTAGGTCTGACGTTTCCAGCTCGAAGTCCCGGAGGAGGAATGGGTAAAAATATCACAGATGTATGCAGGAGCAGTGCTATGGAGAGTTTTGTAGATGAGTAGGAGTATCTTGAAAGTGATTCTTTGCTAAAAAGGTAACCAGTGGCGGTGATCACAAAGAATTTGAATGAGATGGTATCGTTTCTTCTTTAATGTAATGAGATGAACTGTCATGTTCTGTATTCGTTGTATCTTAGAGATGTCTTTCTGTGAAAGTCCATACAGAAGGGAGTTACAATTGTTGAACCTGCTGATAAAAATGCCTGCACTAGCTTTTTATTGGTGGCTTTGTCGAGATACTATAGGAGTTTGCCAATTTTAGTCAATGCCATGGTAGCTCCGGGCAGATATTGTTGATATGCCGAGTCATTGTTAAGTGACAATCAAATTCCACACCCAGATCACGAACATATGGCACAGGCGCAACTGTCGAGTCACCAGCAACAAAAGAAGATATTTGAGGACATCTTGCAAATCGAGATGAAGGATGGATTAAATCTGTTTTGTCATCATTTAGGACCAGAAAATTGTTCGCCATTCAGAATTTAATATCCTTGATGCAATTTTCCACTTTTCCTACTGTCAGCTGACAATTTTGTGAGTTCATTCTGATGAATTATTGCGTGTCGTCAGTGTAAATCATGTATGAAAGACCGTGCTTTCGGATGACATCCTCCAGGGGTGCAGTGTAAGTGATAAAAAATACTGGCCACAGACAGATCCCTGAGGCATTCCATATTGGAGCTTCATTGGGTCAGATGAACATCTCCGATGACAAAATGTTGATGCCTATTGTCCAAATATGACGCGCACCAGGCAAGGGCTGAACCTCCAACACCATAACGGTCCTACAGCCGTTTCAGGAAAACTCTATGGTCAACGGTGTCAAAGGCGGCAGTCAGATCTAACAACACAAGGATCGCCTCACCACCTTCTTTGTCCAAGCTCATGACCAGGTCATTGTTTACACGGGTTAGTGCCGTTTCGACGCTGTGTTGCTGCCTGTATGCAGATTGGGTGGAAGCGAACAACTGCTTTTTCATTAAATAATCAGCAAATTGATTCATGGCACAACGCTCAATCATCTTGCCTAGAAAGGCTAAGTTTGAAATGGGTCGGTAATTCTTCATTTCGTCTGGGTCAAAATGAGGTTTCTTCAAAACTGGGATGACAAGCGTGGATTTCAGAGTAGTTGGGAAACTGCCTGATGTCTGCGACATGTTATTGATGGCAGGGATCCTCGGCAGAAGCAAATTAAGAGTTCCCGATGTCAAGCTAGCAGGAAGGGGGTCAAGCTGAATTGATTTCACCTTTGGACTCTTGATGACTTTCAAGAGATCTTCCTGTGAGAGAGGCGCAAAGGTATTGCAGGCACTGTAGCACTAAGTCTCGGTCTGTTCGCGACTGGGGCAAGTCTGGGCTTGAACTAAAGCAAGGCAAAGATTGCGGATTTTGTCGTCGAATAAACAGACAAAATCCTGGACAAGCATTCTCTTACAAGTGTGTGAAGGGAGCACATGTGTCGGTTTGTGGATCGAGAGTTTCTCAACTATGCGAAACAGCTGTTTAGAGTCACTTTTGGTGACTTGGCATTGGTGGTATTCTTTTTTGGCTTTCTGAAAGTGCATGTTTAAATATGATACAGTATAGTTAGTTTGAACTTCAGTGTAGGAGGAGTTTGCGACACACTTTTCCGCACAATATAGGCCAATTTGACCTTTGTTCTTGTTCTTTGTTCTGACCCTAAACACCAAAATTTCTGCTCTTTAAAATTAGTCCCATCATTTTCTATATATGATGTGGTTTAATGCCTTTCCTACATGTTTACAAGCATAAAATGGCTAAAAAACAATTTTGAGGATTTGTGACTTACACTTATGATATCATCACTCACAGGCACAAGTTTAAATGATCAGGTACCTACCCAGTCAGTCTCCAGTGTTGCAAAAAGTGTTTTTTTTTCTTGTAGAATATGCAAAGGGTTTCTTGATGTCACTCTTCATTAATATTTAATTAGGTAAAACATATAATTTTCGAAGGTCAAAACCTGAAACTGACGGAATTGATGAAGGATAGGTGTTTAATCCAATCTTTATTAAAAAAAGACACAAAAAAAGGAGTGGAAAGGGATTTTCGGCCGTATTTTCCCAACGTAAATTAACTACTTTCCAACTGCTTAGAAAAAAATGTTTTTCTGGCATTAATATCATCATTTTTAATTTGAAAACTAGTATATTTGCTGTTAAAACTCCTTTACCACGAAGAAGTATCCATTTCTCTTCAAATCATCCTGTTACAAAGTCAAGTTCACGGCAAATAAATACGCACACGAATACAGGTTACGAGAAAGGTGGTGACTGTGCCGTTTCACGTTGGTACGTATTGCGCAAAATGCTTTAACTAAGCGTGATAAAACTATTGGAATTGAATTGCTTATATCATAGAACGCCATGCTTATATCGTATGTTTACAGGAACTATTACTGGCCGTGAAATGACTTTTCTCTGTGGATATGGGCATAATGACGCCTGGAGATCATGAAATACTAACTGCCAATACATCGATTTGGTACATCCACACATAACAATACATGCAAGCAATGCCGTATCGTAACAATCGCTACTTTTAGCACAACTTGCTGAAATCAGGCACTCAACACTGGTTTGAATTTATCAACACCAATAATTGTACTTAGAGACTCTCATGAAGATGGACTCATGCTGGTGCTCTTCCAAGTACAAGCTCTGCCACTGCAAAGAGTGCACGCCCTGCCAGTGCCCCTTCAAGTTCACCCTCCTGAAATTGTACATGGGGTTGCTAGTAATCAGCCTATGGAGCGTTGATGGTATCGAGACAGGGGACTCTTTACTGGGTATATTTTCAAGCATAACTAGTTTTGTGGAAATTTGCAGATTATACAACAGGCTATTAAATATGACACCTGAGAGTGCTTTATGGCTTCAAATGGCCAGACAAAGCTCTAGTTCACCCACTGAAAAGACAGTGGTTGCCACTCTGACACCACTGAACAATGAGGTCAGCTTTGTGGGACTTTTGGCCAGAGAACTTCTTTTTTAAGAATGATACACATTTTTTGGGGGGTCTATTTATTCCTCGTTCAAATATCAAAACTTTGAGACGTAGAACTGTAAGAAAATAGTAACAAGACAACAAAACATAGCTTTTAAATACTATGGAAAGACATGAGGTTAAGCAGTAGGACGGCAAGTCCAGGAATGGCAGGAAAATTGGTCGAACAGTTAAAAAGTACATGAATACAATAATATATCTCCCTATATAAGAAACAATTTATATATGCCTCCCAGCAACAAAAATGGCAGGAAAATTGGTCGAACAGTTAAAAAGTACATGAATGCAATAATATATTCCTTATAAGAAACAATTTATATATGCCTCCCAGCCAAAAAAATGTACCCTAGTCTTACAGCGCTAAACTATGGTTACATTAGGGTAAAACATGGTAAATTTGCCACATTAGCCCTACAGAATGAAATTATGGTACATACTTATTTTACTTTACAAAAAACTGTACATACCATATACTGTAAAACTGTTTAACCTTTATACTGATGTCTTGCTTGTTTTGACTGCAGCATATTGACCAAATCTGGTGCATATAAAATAGTAAGCTATAATATACATACGACATCATGACACTATGGTACTATGGTAAAAACTGTGGTAAACCGCATCCATAGGACCAAAATATCCGTCAAATGTTGGGATTGTACCACAGATTACCATTAAAAAACGGTGGTATTTTGCCGTAGTTAGTGTGAGATAATTTTTTTCTAGGCCACACTTCATCTCTAACGCTTGCATAATGTGTTGAAAGAAGATGAGCATTTTGCTCCTATATTTTAGGGCTATAGTAATATAATGACTATGAAGTATGAGGTGTGTACACTATAGTTTGACATGGGTGTTTGTCGCATTGTACATCATTACGTTTACTTGCAGAGCCAATACAAAGCCCTAACATCTGTATTACATAACGCTGTGTTTTGCCGTAAGTTTAAGCGTTGATTATTGACAAGACTACGGCATTTCTAATCGCAAATTTGGTATCAATGAAACGAGCATAGTCTAATCTAGCCAATTTTGCCATAAATGTACATTTTTCTCCTGTTAAGAAGTCAAGTTCACCGCAAGTTTAATGGCACTTTTTGGAGCCATGAAAAAAGGCTCAAAATTGAATGGAAATTTATCAGAAAGTACGACAAAAATAGAAATGTTTACTGTTTAATTACATAAATAAAAGTTGTCATATTCAACTTACCGCGTCATGGTGGCTAGCGATGCCTTTTTTTGCCTTATTCAAACACTTAAACCACAGGGGTAGGTCTCAAGCAATTTCGCGAAATTTCATAAGTCTGGCCAAATTTTGGGGGCGGGGCTACAAGAAAACTGCTCTCTGAGCTCATTAACTCGCGTGTTGGTGACTGACTGTACCCTCCAAGTTTAAGCTTGATCGGACTTAACGGTGTAGGAGTAGTTTGCGACACACTATTTTGCTCACACACACTTGCCCATCCTCATATTTCTTATGTGGGTTGAAGTATATGTATCAACTCCTATACATTACATGTAGGTAGATGAGATAATAAATACATGTTTTGAAATAGATTAATCGAGCTCTAAACTGTCATTTTGCAAAAGAGACTTAATAGGGTAATGAGAAGTTTCTAAATAACATAGTAAACTTATTTACATACTGAAACATGTACTCTTACTAGGTGCATAAACTTACCCAGTCTTTTTACACAAGATCGAAACTGGCGTAAACACTGCACATTTCAACAATAAATACTGGATGCTAACCATCCAAACCAGGCTCTTGGGAAATTCGCTGTCCTAGCGGGAAATCTTCATCAGTATAATATTGGACTAAACGTTTCATTCTAAAATACCCTTTCAGATATTTAACTATCGTTTAATATTTTGAGAAGACCAAATGTAACCAATGACTACATTATGATGTTTGATTACCTTATAATCCAAACAATCTATCTGCAAATTAAATTGTTGACACTCTGTTTGACGAGCCTGGGTCACTGTTCTTGTTTCTTTCCATGTGATCAGCTTATTACAGTATATGGCAGGGACGTAGCCAGGGGGAGGGGGGGGGGGCGACTGTTCCCCCCTTTCAGTGTCGATTTATTTTTTAAACTGTTTTTTTTTTAGCATGGTATTTTGTCAGTGCTCTTTTGATCTTGAATACTCATCAGCTCCGTTAACTCGATTATAATCGTAGTAACATTCAGGCCTGCTGATTCAGCTACTCACTTAGTGTGGCAGATGGAATTTAATAGCTAAATTTAGCCTATAGCCTATTACGAGCCTACAGTTGGCCACTGCGTATTAATACTTATTGCCTACCTAGCCGCACTCGATGGAGTGTCACGACCCGTATGCACAACGACGTCGACAACGTTCGTTCTCATCCTTTCTATACGGAAGCGTAGAAGGGACATTGCATTGCATGTTACCAACTTGACAAAACGACAATTTGCAGATAATTGTCGTTTTGTCAAGTTGGTAACTCGTCAATGCAATGTCCCTTCTACGCTTCCGTATTTCTATGATTCGTCCTAAGTTGTTGCACGAACAGCATGTTATGAAGCTAAGCTAGCAATCATACGTGATACGTGCTTCCTATAAATAATTATTACACTGCTAATACACTGCGATAACGATATTTGTATTTAGGCCACTGTACATCTGGCTTACTTAAAAAATATGAAAGTTTATATTGTCCATCGGTTAAGTTCGTGAAATGTATTTAAGTCCAGACATTGAACAATAAACAAGAATCATCCAACTGGAAAAATTGTAAAAGAGCAATATGTTTGTGTTTCTGATATAATATGTATAAGAACATGTAAAAAAAATCAAACAGGAAAGAAATCTGCTGATAATATGATATCATATGATGATGATGAAACTGGCGAAACATTGCACCAGATCGCATCTAATGACCATCAATTGTTCAAAAGATCCCCTTAGACCCTCCCGCATATCAATAGCAAAATGTGCTCCCCCCCCCCCCTTCAAATTCCTGGCTACATCGCTGGTATATGGGTGCTCCAAAATGATAGTGTTCTAAGCACATTTTGTCGCATCTTTGTCACATATATATAATGATATTAACATAAACACCAGCAGCCAGTATGATCTTTTAAAAATACTAACTCAAAGTATACTGAATGGGTGCATTCCTGTGAATAATATCAGCGTTTTAAATGATGTTTTATGACCATTTTCAGGTAACAGTAATGTCAAATTTGCTTCGAATTTGAAAATAAATTGGCAATTAATTTACACATTGCTACACTACTTATGTCAAAGCCAAGCTGTGTTCTTTGAACCAAAAGGGATTCTTTAACAGTCCTTACTGTGTCTGAAATTGCACAGAGAAGAAAGTTTGCAGGTTTCTGATATAAGTGTTGTACACAGATTACTTTAATTACTGTTAACGCTTTGTCTAGTAATTTTGAATTAATGGAGGGTGTTGTAAGATTTCTAATGGTCTCATATAAAACCTGCTACTTGTCTTTGCATAGTAAGTTATAAAGATATGTATGACTAAATATTTCCTACTATTAGCTGTAGATTAATTACACAGGAATTACTGTGTTACTTAATACATTCAATCCTATAGACTCAAAAAAAATTGTTTCTAATATTTCTACTTAGATGTTGATCCCTATTTTGAGGCCCTCGGTTAAGTGAACATGTTTTCCAATGTTTATATTTTTTTGTGTAAAGTTTTCATTTTATCTAATGCTTTTTATGCATATGCAATTTTCATAGGACAGTCATATTAACGTGGTTACTCAAAACAGTTGTACTTTTACATTGTAATGGAGTTCTGCCCTTATTTGCCTTTGTAACTGTCATTGTTCGTAAACTTAGTATAGGAATATACAAATAAAATTTCAAATTTTCATTTCACTAATAACTGCTTTATGCCCCTAGTTTAAGCATCCGATAAAAGCTGTTCAACGAAATGAAATACTCTCTTCTACAATTCATACATATTTTCTTTCAGATATTGTGAGTGAAAGTTCATCTCAGGTAAATCCTCAGTCATCTGTTGTAATCAAGTGTATCTTAGAAGGATCCACTGCTGTTGTTAATAGTCTAGATATCAGACTATCTAGATCAGAGGGAGCAATAGATAGTCGTGGAATTACACGAGATTCTAATCCAGACATCTCAGCTAACAGAAGAGAAGTAACTGATGGAGTATTGAGTGTGTCTGAAGATGATCAGTTCTTCTGTATCCTGTCACTGGGTGCATCTATAGTCGGATCAATCAATGTCACAGGCTTTGTGTACAGTAAGTATATAGTATGGCATCTCTGTAAAATTGTGATGTGTCATAAAGTCTCATAATGTCACCATCTTTATGGTTTATTTATCTGAATTTGATTTTTTTCTAGTTAATAGAGTATAACGAGGGTGCAAAATGGAACATAACATTAGAATGATATTGTCCAGATCAGAGTACACATTAGATGATAGTGGTAGGATATTACAATGGACAATTCCAGTTATTACTGCTAACAGAAAAGAAGTAACTTACAGTTACAGAGGTTATCAGTGTATCTGAACATGATCAGTTCTTCTGTTTCTTGTCATGGTTTAGTTTTATACTTACAGCAATCAATGTCACAGTCTTTGTGTATGGTAGGTTTATAGTGTAACTATGTTCTCCTATTTACAGGTCTGCAGAGTTGCCACCAATTCAAAGCAATGTTGTTAACACGTAAAAATATGTGTTGTTATATAAACTATAATTCTCTTTGTCCTTTGATTACAACCCACCATGGTGGCCATATTTATGGGGAATTTGGCTATATTGTTAATATTAATAGAAACAAGGGTTGTTAGTTCTCATAGAGTCATATTAATTTATTGTTTTAACAACACTCTATAGAGTTACAATGCATAAGAGACCCCTATAGTGAATATTCGTGATGTTAATAGAAAAAACAATTGTAAGTAAATAGAATATGTCTTCTGTCTTACTTATAACCTTCCAGAGTTACCATCCATCAGTGACCCACCTACAGATGTCACCAGGACTACTACATCAGTAACCATTACATGGAGGCCCTGGGATGAAGAGACTGATGTTGGTGATCCTCCTGTGGTGGCTTACATCCCATACTACAAGATGGATCTATCTCAGTATTGGATGAGTGGATCAATGATCCAGGCTGACCAAACATTGGAATATACAGCATCAAGTCTGGAGTTAGATAGAAACTATACATTCAGTGTAGCAGCAGTCAGGGAAGGGGAGGGTGGAGAGGGACCCAGAGGTCCAGCAGTAACCATAAAGACACTCTGTATTGGTAAGTATATTACAGGTAGTATTCTGTTGAATGCCACTGCTGCAAAATCAACATGAAGTACTTTACTAGTAAGTTCAAACAGTACTATGCCCTTGAGTAAACTAGAAATCTGGATAAATGTGGATGTTCATCATGCATTCCAATTAGTTTTGAAAAATTTAGCCATTTTAAGCATCCAGACATTTGTATTAACCATTTTAAATACTGCTTGTTGCCATTATATGTACACTGAGGAGGGTAGTTCCCTAATATACATGTAACTTTCAAGTGACAAAGACACATGACTTCTCTATGATGTTTTCTACAGAAGTTGTTCCACAGATGGTCACAACAACTTTAACTGCTACAAATGATGTGACTGTGACATGGCAGGTAAGATAGTTTGATAATGTTTGGCTGTGTGTGTGTTGAAAAGGGGTGTTAATCAATGTGAAACTATTCTGGGAGAGTTAGGAGCTAAAGTTTCATACATGACTACTTCAAGTAAACCTTATCATTCTCACCATGAGTGGTAGAAGACACTTAAGTGTTCTTCTTGCAAAGTGTAGAGTGTTTTTCTGCCTCTGTGTTATTCAATTTTTTCGTTATTCAAACTGGTCTAACAGATAAAGTTAAACATTGATATTGCCAATGTGTACTGTTCTTGTCAACACTTAGCATGGTGTAGGACCAGTAAAGTTACATGTAAGTGATGGTTCATGCCTTTAAAAAGTTTGAAAGAATGGTAAAGTCTGGGGTTAAAATAAGTAAGTACCATGTGCTGAACAGTACCAGTAATTAACTTGCCAGCTCATTGCCTTTGACAAAAGAAATATACTAAGCACTAGAAATATTATTTTCCAATGTGCATTAGAATGTTTGTGTGTATCCTATTAAAGTTGAAAGACTTTATGTTACACTGTGTACTACTCCAATTACCGAGACTGCAATTTAGCGCTCTAAAAAGCCAAAATAAAAATAAAATAAAACTGTTAGCAAACTTCTTATCCACTAGAGAGCCTGTGTAAGAGAATGTGTAAAAGTAAGTTGGTTGGTTTTGGTTTCGCCAACATACTGGATGTTATTAAAAGCCAGTGAACAGTGTAGTGAATAGAATATTAATCACACTCGCCAAATGGCAAGTAATTTTAAAATAAAGAAATAGGTTCATAAATGTCACAGGCTTTTCAAGTGTACCTTTCTTGTGAGAGAGCTCCATAGTCCGAGCAAACTCCACCGTGACCCCTGTGCTGATGGAATAAAGTATATGCACATGTTTTCAGTGTCCATAGTAAAAACCATTTCGTTTGGTTTATATACTAGACGAACATGGTACAATAAGATATGGCAAATCCACACATAATGCAGTTTTAAATGCTAAGTATATTTGAAGGTACATGTGGCTTCATTTAGTGTAGTAACTGCCTTGGTTTGAAACCTCTGCTGAACTCTGGTTGAACCATATAGCCACTCTCTGTGATCTTTTACATGTCAGAAAGGCATTTTGCTTAATATGTAGAACAAAAAGAAATAAGAAGCAATTATTAATTACCAGTAAAAGGAACATCAAAACAAGAGTGCACAACAAATCTCAAGTTTGTAAACCAAAGTTATGCAAATAATAATATGGAAATATGCATAATATTAACAACCTACAAACTTTGAAAGTTTTTGTTGCATCATCATACTCATATTGGTTCAATTAATAATAATAGTAATTATAGTAATGAAAATAATAACAATGATAATAATCAGATGACTAACGATATTAAATAATAATAAAGTTGGATCCAGAAATGAATTTCCTGTATTATGTTTACTCATTTCTTGTATTAGGTATATCCTTCACTAGTCCTTTAATCAATGTAAAGATATTTTGTATTATAAGTTTACATATATACACATATTACAGCTGGTTTTATTGTCCATGCACACAGATAAATTATCAAACTGGGCTGACCAGTGTCAGTGTTTTAGTTTAACAGCATGTTAGTGTAGTAACTGCTAGTTCACATTATGTCTTTTCACTTCAAACATAACAGCAACCAACTGTGCAGTGCAGTATTGGAATCACTCAGTTTACTATTTACTATGAGATAGAGGGCGATGTTTCTTCCAGACAAGAGGCTGGAACAGCAGATCCAAATGCTGAGACTTTTACAGTTGATGCATCGCTTCTAGAACCAGGGACAACCTATAACATTGCAGTGACTGTCACTACAGACCAGGATAGTGCTCTGAGTGAAGGAAGTACAGTGACTGCAACAAAATCCACTGGTAATCAACATAGAATCAATAATAATTTGGGAACTTATTAAATGCATTACAAAGAAGTTTTGACATTCTCGATGAGTCGTATTATTCAATAAAGTCTTTGCATTTTTTAAATACTGCTTGTACATCATAATGAGTCTTCCATTCAGTGCTCTCTAGAACTCTGGTATTCAACATTTTTTCACTTCCTGAACCCAATTTTCACATTGATCATCATGACAACCCTCCAATAGGAATCCATGAAATATTATAATAATAAATAAGTTCTTAATATAGCGCCAAATACCAAAAGGCCTGTAGGCGCTTTACAAAACCTAAAAAAATAAAAAGGCCTTATACAGTGATCTGCAAGGGAAGAGGTACCTCCTCACGTTTGAGAAATTTCTACATGATTAAAGGTGCTTAGATGCAAAATGGTGTTATATTTTGTCACCACAGACCGGGAAAGTGCTCTGATTGAAGTAAGTTTAGTGACTTGAGCAAGTAACAATGGTAATACAGAAAGGATCAGTGTTAATTTGGGAACATAGTGAAATGTGTTACAAAGAAGTTACCTTTGATAGGTCCAAATTGATAAATGAATGTTAACTTAAACAATACTCATTAAAGTCTCAATGTGTGTTTGCCAAATTTTAACTTTGACCTTTCCAGCTTACTGCCCTAAAAGCTCAGTGAAAATAACACTGTTCTATGAAATTTTCATATTAATAGTCATTATTTTTATTGAGTTACCTGTCGTTAAACATTTTTAGCTGAATAAAATTTGCCAGATTTTTTAACGAGTCCGTAGATCCTACACACTTCATTCAAATTTGCAAGCCCCACCCAACAGATCATGCGCCTATCAAATCTCTCTGTTTTGTTTACGACCGTTAGGCCCAGGCGCGTAGCCAAGGGGGGGCGAAGGGGGCAGCCGCCCCCCCCCCCTTGAGCATATTTTTAATAAAAATTTTTAATGTTTTTATGATATCGCTAGTAATTTCAAAAGAGAAAATGCTAAGATGCAACTAACAAGGCCTGGGAAGTGCCATTTCCAGTGATCTGGGAGGCATTTTCAGCCAACATTTTCTTGTAGGCTTCGCGCCAACCATGGTGGCGCTACGCTTAGATAGTATGCAATGCCGTATCTACGGCTGTGAAAGTTTTTCTACATTTTCGCCCCCCCCCCCCCCTTGGCAAATTCCTAGCTACGCGCCTGGTTAGGCCTAGGATTTACTTTCGCTTTCGTGGCTATCCTTTGTTAGGTCCATTCTCTTGAATAGTACCGATGTAGCTTGTAATTGTGTGAGTTTCTTCCATTGCAAGGAATAAACAGGTGTTTTCAGACGTTTCCTCCGTGAAATTGGGTAAAAAAAGTGGACGAAACGAGTATATATAGGTAACATTTGTGTAACGAACATGCTTGATATGGGCGGTCTCAGTGATCTTATGGTAAATTGTTCGCGCAATAAGGGCAACAGATAATAAATTTATTTCTTTCGATTGCCACAGCTTTTTTTCCATTAAACCCACCTGGTCAGAGTGAATATAGAATAAAAAACATTGAATTTGCTTCGGAAGTTTGTTTTCCGAAATTCATCAGCAAACACGTATTGCGACTTTAACAAAACTTATGAAAAAAAAGGTGAACTATTGAAAAAATTCTTTTTGTCATTCTCTAAAGAGTAGTGTTTCTTTAACATTTCATTCAAGCGAGTGAGCCTTCTTCATCACCTGTCTATCTAGTTGCCCTGGTGATTCCAGTCCTGATCATCATTATTCTGTTGGTGGTGATAATCAAGCGGTAAGGTGGCCATCAGATTTAAATATTAAGTTTGGTACTAGAGCTGAATATGAACTGCCTGATCATTCCCCTGATTGATCTGGAGTGGATTATCTGACCAATTATTTTATATATTATTTTGACCAATGGTTGGGGCGGGACTGTGAACTGGCTGGAAGGGGAAAAGGGTGGTGGGAGGTTTGGCATAAATTCCGATAGTCTGGCAATTCAGTGCACAGTCCAGCATGACCTCTCACTACACGCATAGATATCCAACATTTCTAATAAAAGAATTGAAGCAAACCTAGTATACCAGCATCATCTCTTTTTGTTATTTGGAGGAGAATTGGGGTGGGAGGGGGGCATATTTAACCTAAATTATTTTCCACAACATTGTAAAGATGGTTTATGAAACATTAGGTTGTAAATGTTTCCTCCATTTTGATGCTAGTGGACAAGCCAGGGAACAAACAACTCTGTTTTCTTTTGATCTTTGGAGGGACCTGCCTGCATATCCCATGTTAGTTTATTTGTAGATTCCAAGACAAAATTGAATAGGTCTATGGTCTACCCTTTCCCTTTCAAACAAAGGAAATTATATAATTAGATCTTCCCAATTCTTTATAAATGAAATGCAATTGCTGGACGATTTTTTGTTCTTCAATTTGTCTAACAATCATATGAATAGAAACCGGGGAAAGCCTGCGAGTGAGCCTAAACCAGTAGATGTACAAGATGTTGATCATGTTAATGCTGGTGAGTATGTTTCTAGTTAGTTCTTATGATACTTTATCACTTAAAACATGTTAACATGACTGTTAATCAGGTTTCTAGAGATCACTTTTCACCTATGAATACTAATAAACTCTTGAGTGTCTGTGGAATTGAACCGTTTTCTTTACATGATGATTTGATATTTTAGATCCTTGTAGTTTTGATTCATGACCTTACCACAACAAGTGTCATATTTGAAATATTCTATTACTATATATTGATTTTAAGTCAACCACAGGGATCCTTATTCTTTTAGTGGTAAGGAAATAATTGTTATACACTGCACCATATAAAGTTGTTCCTCTCTTACTAATAGCATTTAACAAATAACCATTATGAGGTATACATAGAAGCTTGGTTGTAAACATGTAGTGTTTCAGATTAAATCTTCCACCAAATAATGGACCTGAAATTAATTCCAGGAGTAACTGATGACCATGAAGATTACATAGCTCTAGAGGAACAATCCAGAAATACTCCAGCCCCAAAATATCAAGATCTTACTGAGAAAGAAGCTCCCACACTAGTATCAGGGTATGAGAGAACCATCCTAGAAACAGCTGATGCAGCACCCAAGGCTATGCCTCGTCAGGGCATTAAGAGACAGACCGACTACCAGTATGAGGATGTCAACCTTGGAGAAACAGATGCTCGTAAATTACCAAGCGTTCCTCAGCCAGACCTGCAAAGTGAAGATGATACAGAATATGAAGTCCCTGAGATGTTTGAGGAATACACAGGAGTTTATATTACCACTCTCGGAGCTAGCAAACCAATAACACCAAGACCAATGAAAATGATTGAGTATAAGACTTTTATGGGTAGAGAAAGGTCAAAGGTCATTAGTGAAATCGTCCAGCAGTATACGGTGAGTAGTAATTTTGTTTTTTTACCCAGCTACAAGTCCTTCTGGTATCATTATAACCGTACTTCAGGAACTGCTTACCTTAACTCAGCTCCCAGAATGTTACTACCAAACAATGGGAATACAATCATGCAGCACCAGACTAAGCCCACCTCTAGCTAGGACCAGTACAGTGTACTTGCAGTATACAAGTCCTTTCATCAGAACTGAAATGATTTGTAGTTTTTCACAAGAACTAACTTTGTTTTAGTGTTATCCTTTACTATGAGGAATATTACTTATAAGCTTTGTTGTAATCATGAAATGTTTTTAGAATAGATCTACCAAACAGTGGACCTGAAATTAATTTCAGGAGTAACTGATGATCGTGAAGATAACATAGTTCTAGAGGAACAATCCATAAATACTCCAGCCCCAAAATATCAAGATCTTACGATATTGTTACTTTCTAATTTATAAGTGACCGGACAAATACTCCCCTCCCCAGACAAATACCCCCGGATGATTCCCCCCAGTCAATAACCCCCCAGATGATTACCCACCAGACAATTACCCCTGGACAAATACCACCCCGGACAATTACCCCCGGACAATTACCCCCGAGGAGAAAAATGCCCCGGACAACTACCCACCCGGACAACTACCTCCTCGGACGAATACCATCTAGACAATTACCCCCGGATAAATACCCCCGGAGGAATATCCCCCTGGACATAAGCCGTTCACTATAGGGGACGGATGCAGTGATGGATACGCAGGTCTTTTTTTCGAGTTTAGTTTCCCGCGGGCCTCAACATATACCATGGTCCCTCGGGCAACTGCAAGAGGATATTTACAATTGGGTCAGGGTGCCGGTTAAACTGGCACCACTAGGGTCGTTGTGTGCCCTGGCACTTTTAACCTCCTCCCGACTTTTTAAAAAGATTCAAGCCTTTCATATATAAGCCCCCAAAACTCCTGGATAGTGTTTGACAATGGACCGAGGCCCGTGGCAAGATAGGTGGGGACGGCGCTTGAAGAAGCACGAGGGGGGGGGGGTGGGCATTGGTCACTGATGGTAGTAACTATTAATTTACAATTAGTTATAGTGACACTAATCTGTTTTATTAATCACTGAACAATTCCGGCTTATTGCGACTTACCATTTTAAGTTTTCTTCTGAGTAATTTTACTTGATGATTTGTTATGATAGTTTTTGTATAGCGCTTTATATGGTTGCCGGACAACTACTCCCCGACAAACAAATATCCCCCGGGCATACACCCCCGGACTCATACCCACGGGACAAGTACCCCCTGACAATCAGCCCCCCCGACAAAAACTACCCAGGATGCATACTTAAAAAATTAATTGTAGAAGTTTACTTATATAGCAGTAGTTAATATATTCTGTTGGTGAATATGGGAAATAATATATATGTTGACCAGATCCTTTAGTTATCAAGTCAAATCAATGTTATATTCCTTTCTGTTTGGTACAATGAAGACTTTATAACATGTATTTTACTACATATTAGTGTCATATTTAACTGAGTTGGAAACAAGAGAGGAACACTGCAGCTTGTTTCTGATCATCGTGTCTTCTTGATTGCTTTAGTTTCGTATCCTTGTTCTTTTGATTGCTTTAGAAATCAAACTTCTTTTGTTTTCTTGCATCAGGCTCTCAAAACAGGACAGCAACACCCTTGGACTGCAGCTGTAAAACTACAGAATAAACCAAAGAATTTCTTCAAGGCTCTCTTACCGTGTAAGTTTAACATCATAATCTTGTTCCAATTAGAGTTATATTTCAAGTTACCAGGTTATATGACAGGTTTGTCATTTCTTGAGTGTTCATGATGTTTATCTTCCTCTTAAAGCAATTACATAATATTGTATCAAAATTTTCTCAATAATACCAAAGATTAGACTTAAAAAATGATGTTTCCTCTCAATGACAAAAACTCTTTGCGTGTGACAGTAAAAGAAGGATGAAAGGTGTGGATCTTTTGGAATCGTTTTAAGAATCTTTGCAGGGATGTACTGATGCACTCCACAGATGTTGTTATGATTACCTTTTAATTTTATTATTCTACCAAGATGATCATTCAAGAGTTAGGCTGGATACAGATGGTAGTGATGTTAGGTCTGACTATATCAATGCCAGTTACATCAAGGTATTTCTACTGTAAAATATAGCTGCTGCTTTTAAACAGTCACATGGAGGAAACTTTCTGTTGCTCTATATCCTAGCTGCTTTAGACAGTTCTGTAGAATAGCTGCCATAGAAAAGTTAACAGATTGTCTCAACTCCATACTTTATGATGCTGTTTAATGCTAGTTGTTGTAAGAAAGAGTTGCTGTTTGGTTCCACTAATTCTATTTTAATTCCATTTTGAAATAAGTTTAGATGTGATTGGTTAATAACAAATCATCTACAGTAGCCACTACAACTGGCTTCAATGTACAAGAAAAACATCTAAGTCTTAAACATCTTAAAATGTGAACTTAAGGATATTCCTCTCATACAAAGATAGTTATCAACCATTAGATAATCGCGGTAAATCTTCCTTGCTGAAAGCGTTAATGTCATTTATTAGTGCCTAAGTGCTTTATTAGAGTTAACATCTCGTTATGAGATAGAATTTAATTCTTTATGAGCAATTTTATATGTGATTGAAAAACAAAAAGAGATGTAGAATAACTGACCAGCGATATATTAGCAATGTGTAACTTGGTTACTCTTAAGAATAGCTACAGATTTTGCAGCAAAATTTTGCTTCTCAATATAAAAACATTTTTCTTTTTTTGTAATATAATTACACTCCTTTAGTGATTATACTCAATAAATTTAACCTGGTTCGGGTTAATGTCTCAATTTGTTTTTGTCCACAAATATCTGTTGCAAGTCTCTGCAGGAAGGCTGGTGATGGGCTGAATTAACAATACCATGTTTTATGTTTACAAGTCACTGTTGCAATTTGTCTTTGATATAGTCCACAGATGTGATTGAAATATGTCATATGTATGTATGTAGTTTAGATCCTCCTGCAAGCAGGAACTCGCGAAGAAGCCATCATTGGCTTATCAAAGCTGCAAGCTGACCGAAGTCAGTCTCTTAGTTTCATATTTAACGTCCATGATTATGAGTTGTCAATTGTCAACAACTCTATAACTGGACGACATACATTAATCTGGGAGTGACTCGAACTCGGGACCTTATGATTGAAAGGCACCGGCGTTAACCACTGAGCTAACACTCCCAGATATATACATAGTCATATACATAGTAACATTGTCATTGCCTAGAAGTTTGCTATTATGAAACACAATATGGTGGTATTTCTGGTTGCAAGGTATTGCTTTGGGTACAACAGCTATCATTGCAAGAATTATGGGTTAATCAATGGTCTACCATGCGTTTATCTCAGGGTAATGCATGAACAGGGATATAACTCTATCGTTGGATGCACTCGGCCTTCAGCTCTTGAAATCATTGCCCTGCAATAAATGCACAGTAGACTGTTGATTAACCCTGTTCATTAATACAAAGCACTAAATAAATGTTAATTTTCATCTCTGAATGTTACTATTTAATAACAACATTTTGAAGGAAAATAACCAACAATTTTCTGGAAAGTATGCCCCATTTTTCTTTACTTTAATATAATTAAAGGTCTCAAAACATGTTAATGCACAAATAAAATAACAAAAATGACAATAATTAGACTATGCATTGAACAACACTAGTTTGTACAGCATAACGATCTGATGTAAGGGCATACTCTGCCTGTGTCCAAGCATAGCAAATCGACATGAATTGACACTATGGCCATTGTGTACAAATGGATAAGTACTTAGTATAGTACACAATATACTGTGCTAAGCTACAGAGTTAATTTTGGGTCATAAACACGTGAATGATTCCATCAAGAAAGTTCTAAAACAAACAGCTACCTTTTGTGTAGTGCAACTGCTCTTTAACATTCGATCACACGGAAATAGGCATGATCTTACCATGATCGTTGGGCCTTTTTTCCTAGGTGACTGCTTAATGCGATTATTTTCACATAAATACCAGCATGGTACATGAGGTTATCGTTGCTACGGTCATTATTATTCATGCTGAAGCTAGCTTTCTCAGTTTAGTGATCATTTTGCCAAGGGTTGTTAACACTGAAGGAGCTTGTTGCTATACCATACTTTGTTTGCCTGAACTAGCCCCGGCAGAAAGCTGGGATCTGGATTAAGCTTAACGAGATACCATTTTCTATTTTCAACTTCTATTAATCCACCATTGAGTTCCCTGCATTAATCATAGGTTAATGCAAGGTCAACTGATGTCAACGGCCCAATCAGATTTGAGAACATTTAACAAGTATGATGAATAACGCTCTCTTATAATCCTGGTGGAAGTTAAGATGTTTCCTGCAAATAGAAACATTAAATCTCTGAATATACTGGTATGAGGGATGATAACTTATACAGCAAGTAGCATAGAGTAGAATAAATAAGTAC
>JAIPMN010099785.1:0-15676 GCA_020650975.1 Apostichopus californicus | reverse complement strand
GCACGATTTCGTATTTCGCGCAACTGTTAAGGAACTATCATGGCGTCCATTGTAAACATATGACGTCACAAATCGCCAGTTGGCCGAACTCTCTCTATATACGGCTCTGAACCCGGGGGGCGCGGAGCGCCACCATCGGTTGGCGCGCAACGTACAAGAATATTTCTGGTTTTGATACCCCCTAGATCACCGGAAATGCCCTTTGTTCTTAAAGCATTTCATTTCGTACAAAATATAATTCAGAGGAAATTCTGATATTAATAAACAGTCCGCTACTATATACCCTGTGTCATTGCGTTTTATTAGTGAATACACGGACTTGTGATTAACTATCCCCCTCTGTGATAGTATTATCCAATGTTATCGACTGTCCTGTTATAGATAAATGAATAAACAGATAAACAAATAGATAATAAAAAAAAATAATAAAATAACGAATAACTGAAAGAAAGAAGGCATTAAAAAATGAATGAATAAATCATTGAATAATTATATGGCATTGGGGATATGAGACTTGTGATATTTATAGCCAGAATACAAAATGTACTGAGGTTTCGATGACTTCAGAGCACTAGACTTCTGCTTGAAGTTAACTAGAAATAGCTAGAATCACAATATAAATGGTCCGAAACACTATTTGATGTACAATTACACTATATCATAAATGGCATGATTAACACAGGTCAGGCTACTGTACCTGACATTACATACCTCCACGAAAAACAAGCAAGGCGTCAACACGCACACATACATACATGCACACACTATATATAAATACGTTTCAGCTATATATTGACGGGCGGTGCCGCATGGGGTTTGG
Source organism: Apostichopus californicus (assembly GCA_020650975.1). Classification (NCBI taxonomy): domain Eukaryota; kingdom Metazoa; phylum Echinodermata; class Holothuroidea; order Aspidochirotida; family Stichopodidae; genus Apostichopus; species Apostichopus californicus. The sequence continues at coordinate 14,856 of JAIPMN010099785.1, read as the reverse complement.
TTTTTGCCGTTACACTGGGTTATACACAGAGTTTTATAAACTGGCAATTTTACACACAGGGGTAGAAAATCTGACAATGCTATCTTATCCCTCTAAAACCATGCCCCTGCCAATTCTTTTCTATCTGGTGCCGAATCTTCAATGCCTCTTGAGTTCTTTTATATAGGTTTTCAAATAACTGATGACATCCTAATGTAACAACAAGGGTGGTGAGTTCATTTGATACTATAACCGGTATATTGCTAAGTCCTCGGTGGCAATTTTAAAAGTTTTAAAAGGCGAACAAACTAATGCTTGGAACGGTGTATACAGATAGTACAACTTACCGTTGCTCGATTCCAAAGCATAGAAACGTAAACGACAGTGAAACTGCTTTCTTTTTCCGATGACCTCCGTAAGGGGAAAACTTATCTCTTGTTTGTTGAGTAACTGCGCAAACAGATTTATTAAATATATGAATGTTATTTTGTATGAATAATATGCATAAATGTATAGAACTTGGGAAAGTCGTTGAGAAACACCGAATGAAGTTGGTAAAATGTACCCTTAACAAACACCACCGTGGCCATGTGATTTTGGGTTTGGTATTACTTTAAACATGAGCCCAAGCTATTATGTTATTTTGTTCGTTTTGAGATGTTACTGAAACTTTTCAAACATAGATGAAGGTTCACATGAAATTTGTCTTCGTTTTTGTAATTTTATACTAAATAATTGTTTTTGTTTTTCTTGCCGGATAAAATGTCGTAATTTTGGATTCAGCTATTTTGTCGAGCAGATGGAACGTTCTCAATCCAGCTCGTGGACAATAATTGTACCCATTATCAACTCCTTTTCTGCAGCCTTGCGTGTATGGCAAGCCATGTGGGACAAACACTGCATAATATATCCGCGTATTAATTAAAATTTATACGCGTATTAATTGGAATATATACGCGTATATATTATTAGCCAATCATATCGCTTAACTATATCCGCGTATTAATTCGAATATATACACGTATTAATTCGAATATATACACGTATTAATTCGAATATATAAAATACATATGGGGATTAAATCCAATATATGCACGGATTAATTAGAATATACACGAAAAAACATTTCCGCTCTTGCTGTGTACATATACCAACGATAAATGTTTTGGCGGGCTCGCGAGATCGCTTCAAAAGCGAAACTTTACACATGTACAACACATGTATATTCGAATTAATACGCGTATATATTTGAATTAATACGCGGATATATTATGCGGTGTTTGTGTTTCTTCCCTGTATCAAGTGTAACGTTGCACGGAGTATCCCTTTAACACTCTGAGTAACGTAGACCAGTGTAATACGTGCATTGGATGTGTGTGTGGGGGGGGGGGGGGGAGTGGGGGGAAGTGTTAGTATAGCCAGCCTGGACACTAATTTGAGCAATTTATTTGAATGAGACTTTTGTTTGAAGACAGACATTCCGCGACAATCGACGGGTCTAAGGCACTTGTTGATTGACGGGAAGGTATTTGGTATGTTCTCTCCGTTTTCCGTGAATATGCAATTAGACATGCGATATCAATGGCAAATTTCATGGGGTAAACTATACATGGTGGAATTATAGTGTTGGAACTTCACTATGCTTTATAATACATATGGCACTATATAACACATCAAGTAAGAAGAATGTATATGCGTACGAGAATGATAAAAAAGCGACTACCGGTACGTTCTTTAAGTAGAACGAAAAATTTGTCGAGTGATTCTATGGGTTTCCACTTGAGTCGTAACTACTAAACAGTACTATAATTAAAGATATGAACAGTTTGATGCTTGCAATATGTTACTGGGTCGCATTGCCGCTAATACTACATATCTTATAAACTGAGGCCAATTTTCCATCTTCCTAACACATGTACTGGAGTGGTACTTTAAATCCCCAATGCTGTTCAAAGTGCACCAACATGAGATTTGAGACAAAGGTATGAAAATGATTTAAAACATGATTGCTTAGTTGCCCATATGAGTAGACCCACTAAGCAAGGAGTAGACGGTGACCGGCCCGTTACAGCCTGCTATCCCCTATCCATGTTAAGTTGTTATCAATATAAAGTAAAACAGTAAATTTAAACGATCACTCAAAAAATGCCAACTAATAAGCTATTACACATAGAAATGTGATGTGATGCTGACCAGAAACATTAACTAATTAAGCATGATTTTACCGTGAGGTCATGAAATCTTGCTGCCCTTGAACGTGAGGCTGAGTGTTTGGTCTATTCCTATGCAGTCGACAACTGCGCCTTAATATCGCCTGTCGTCCAATTCCGTGAATACCAAGTGAATCTAAATCAGACCCGTTCAAGCCTGAAACAGCTTCGATGGTTACCTATAATATTTATGAGGAAATAACATGTTATGATGCAAGGTACATATTAAAAGATAAGTAGTAAACAGATGCATTAAAATGGGTGTGTACAAACCTAAGATTTTAGACCTATAAGACCCGCTGCACATTAAGAGCCAACGAACAACAAAACTAAGCCTCAACTGCAAAACTACAGTAAGACCCCCCCCCCCCTAACCAACTGCAAAACCAAGACCCCACCAAAACTAAGATCCGCACATGCATGTAAGGTGGATCACTGCCAGAAGGATCATGCACTGGGGTGCACTGGGATGTGGGAATATAGATTTTTCGATTACACAAATGCAAATATTGATCAGTATCAATATTCAAAACAGCACCAATTTTATGAAGAAAACTGGGCGTACTAAACGATTGTGCTAAGAGAGGTAGAGCGCATTTTCATCTGAAAGTACAACACAAAACGCTATAAAATGTTACGAAATAGTTTGCATTAACATCAGCCAATCATCCTTAATATAAACTGTATGATTTAAGAAGTAGACCAGTGTCGCAACTAGAGCGGCTCGGTCGGAAATGTGCCCCCCCCCTCCCCCACTACCATCTTCGATGGTGTCAGTTTGACTGCGTCTCGTTCATGTATTGTGTAGTTTATCCAGCTAGTGCATGCGGTGGGTTGAAATTCTACCACGTAAAGTCAAGTAAACCTATATAATAATTAAGGTGACCAGACATCCCGAAGGTTTTCTTAAATACCTTAACCTCTAGTATACCTTAATATCCTCAAAACGACTGAATATGCATAAAACTCTTATTTAAGCTTACTCTGGCTGTTAGACCTAAAAATTTAGCCTGTAGCTTTGAGACCTATTGCTAGCTTATGAGCCTGAGGTTGTTATATGTTTCTTCCAACAATAAAAACAAAATATACAAGTTCAGATAACAGCAAAACTCACTCCTACTCTTTCGAAATTAAGAATAACATCTTCCCCATAGCCTAATTCTCGAAGAGTTGCTTCCATATTCGACAGTTGTGTATTTTACTTCATTTCCGTGTTGATTATTAAAACGATGATTCGGTGGGCTTGAAACAATAACTCCCGCTAGCTCAAATCAAAGCCGTATACTGAGACGGCTCTGGCCGAAAAAGTAAAAGCGCGCCATCACTTCGTTGCATGATATTACGTTGTCACATGAATTTATGCCGTTGGATTAAAAGTTGTTTGAAAAGCTGTCGTCGTAGCGATCTACTAAGTCGATGTATATCTTTATTACGTTAAGTGAAATAACGCCATCATCTTCTGTTCTCAGCTTGTTATCAGTGCAATTTACGTAAGCTTCACGTGTGTTTATGTTGGTATCATAATTATGCGGTTTACCCATCAATAAAATAATAAACGATGACATTACAGAAAAAATGACGTTGTCATACTGAAATATGATGTTAATGTATATTTTTGCGTCGTTGTTATACTTTTTTACGTAGCTGCTGTATACATTTATGTTGTTATTTCACATAAGTATAACATCATTACATCAAATCACGTCGTCGTCATTTAAATTTATATACAGTCATCACATGTAATAAACGTTGTTGTTGTTGTTGTTTGATATTGCCCTTTTTGCGTTCCATAGAAAACAGCAAAGCGAGCTTAATGTAATGTCCAATCTTATCGAAAGTTTTATTTTCTTATATTCCTACTAATTGCTAACTTGACTCATTATAGTTTCCGGAACTTGAAGATCAACTAATCGGCGTTTGGGATAACCGCCAACTAGTTTAGCTCACTGACAGATCTTTTTGGAAAACACAACCCGGAAGTGAATGTTGTACCTCTGCTTTGCTCCTTTGCACTATCAACATTTGGGTTTGACTAATATTATCGTGTCATGGTGCAGCAAATGGCAGAATTAAAGTTAAGCCTCTAGAATTCTAGAATTGAGGGTCAGCTTTCTGAAGTTCTACCGACGGAGTGTCAGCCTACTGAAGTTCTACCGACTGAGGGTCAGCCTACTGAAGTTCTACCGACTGAGGGTCAGCCTACTGAAGTTCTGGAACGGGAGTGTCAGCCTACCAAGATTCTGCCGACTGAGTGTCAGCCCACTGAAGTTCTACCGACTGAGGGTCAGCCTACTTAGATTCTGCCGACTGAGGGTCAGCCTTCTGAGATTCTTCGGAATGGGCTCAACGCTTGGAATATCAGCCGACTTACGATGAACAGTACATGATGATACACATTATTGCTTTGTAGATTCTTATATTTCCTCAGTTGCGTCCAATAAAAGTAAGATAAACTGGATCATCTTTTGTTTCTGTACTTTCTAGCCTTTCGTCTTTTCCATAGTAGGAGAGGTCACATATCCATTTCCTGTCACAAGCAAATTAACCTATCCCTTAGGACTCAACGTCGGCCGACGTTACAACTGGTGGCAGCGGCGGGATAGGTTACTGGCGTGACTGGAAACAGAATTCATGGACAGACAGACACGGCCTGATAGACATGCTGAGGCGAGGTGAAGCCCACTCTGGCAGGTGGAAGACGAGTGGAGAGATGATTTGGGTGACTTAAGTCCTGGACACACACCAGCCGAAAGTTCACGCCGGCACAGAGAGTATCCTGTGGAATCTCCCTCATTCGGTGCAGCCGGGAATCCGTTCACTCCAGATTACCACATGGCAGATGGGCTGAGGGTTCAACCAAGGACAGATTATGAAGACGAAGAGCTCTTACGTAGCGCGACAACCGAAACGTATTGAGATCTGGTCTGAACGACGGGCGACTAATACCTTCTCCAAGCAACCCGTTCCGAGAACTCGAACGATATGAAGACGAAAACTGCCGGGACTCAGAGAATCCGTTTTCAACTAGAGGTCAGGGGCCGGTTAGAACTCATGTTCCGTTCACGTCCCGGAATGGAAGATATGATAGTTTTCGCCAGCACCCACCGGCGGCCACTGTTTCGGTTGGGACTGCTGGTATTCGGCCAGGGGTTTACGATGGAAGTGACTCATGGGAAGACTATCGGGCGCAATTCGAAATAATTGCTGAGTTACATGCGTGGAGCCCTGATGTCCCTCTCACCAGACGGAGGTGTTCCGGATCCAGCTCAAGCACTTGTCTCGAAAGCGAAATGAATCGTTGCCAGAATTGGCCCAGGAGGTTCGTAGATTAGCAAGACAAGCCTACCCCACGGCGACATCGCAACTGCTCGAGCTGTTATCAAAGGACCATTTTATTGACGCCATCGATGATACCGATCTTATGTTAGGGGTGTATCAGATGCGGTATAAGCTTTTCGGACGGTGGAGAAGCAAATGAACTTTCCCGCCAGAAAGGTAGTCAAGGCCGTCGAGGCTATGCCTAACTCTGAGAAGGTGAAACACACCCTGGAGGACAACGAAACAGCCAAGGCGATAACAGATGCGTTGAGGCAACACCAGGATGTCCTGGCCGACCTACGAGATGGGCTAAAAGTACTTAAAGACGAACTGCAAAAACTGAAGGAACCGAGAAAGACCCAGGAAAATGGTGTCGGCGTTAATCGTGGCTACCAGGGCAGGAATGATGGAAGGCCCTCTTTTACGGAAGACGGGAACCCGATTTGCTACAAGTGTTGGGAACCAGGACATTTTAAGAGAGACTGCCGGCAACTGAAAAAGAAAGTGGGTGGACAGCAGAGCCAAACAGAGAATCAGGAGGGAAACTCGAATCTGTCGGGATCGGGGGTCGGAACTCGACAGTAGGAATTGGGCCCATTTGTATAGCCGTGCTGAACGGAATACCCGGACTTGCAAAGAGCGGGTTATACCTGAGCGAAAAACTCGGAGGAAAAGACGTGTCGGGCTTAGTTGGCACCGGTTCTAACATCTCACTTATACATGCGGGTGTATTCTTTGGACTTTCATGCGAGAATAGGCCTCGACTGAAACATGAGGGTTCGTAAATGATACTTGCTAATGGAAAGAGTGTACCATTACTAGGAATGGTCGAGATGGATATCGAGATCAGTAGCAAGAAAAGGGGACACATATTCTGGGTTGCAGACTTATGTCCGGATTGTATACTTAGGGTTGGATTTCCTGATATAGCACGACTGCATTATATATGCACGGAAAGGCCAGGTTGTGATTGGAGACGACGTCAAGCTTATTACAGAACCACCGATAACAGTAACCAAACCTCCAGAGGTAGGTACCAAACCTCCAGAGGAAGAACTATCTTGTCGAGTCGTTGTGGCAGAGACGATAATTCTGCCAGCTCAATCAGAGTCCATTATGACCGGAAGGGTGAAGCACTTGCAAGGGATGTGCACGGAAGGAATCAGCATGATGACTCCATCAGGTTCCCTTTTCGGGAAGAAAGGGGTTTTAGCTGCTCGCTGTGTTGTGGACGCAAAGCAGGAGGCTTTCCCTGTGAGGCTTATCAATTTTAGTGATTGTCCTGTTACGGTGTACCGGGATACAACAGTTGGTGTATGTGAAGAGGTGGAAGAGGTTTCTTCCGGCGAAGGCACCGAAGATCTTCACATGGGGACGGAATTACTCCCACAACACCTAAAGGAGTTGTTTGGTGCATGTACGGAGCAGCTTGAGGATGCTCAGAAAGATGAGGTCAAGAAGTTGTTGCACAGGTGGCAGGGTGCATTTGCCAAGGGTGCAGGAGACCTCGGGAGGACAAGTATTAACAAGCACAAGATAAATACGGGAGAACATCCTCCAATTAGGCAACCAGCGAGGATGCTACCGATCCACAAACAAGAGGAGGCAACCAAAGAAATCAAGGATATGTTGTTGCATTACATAATCGAACCTTCGTGCAGTCCCTGGTCGTCCCCTATTGTACTAGTGAAGAAAAAGGATGGGAGTTTGAGATTCTGCGTGGACTACCGCAAAGTAAACGACGTGACGGTAAAGGACTCATACCCACTTCCCAGAATTGATGACACACTAGACCAACTCAGCGGTGCGGCGTGGTTTTCCACTTTAGACTTAGCCAGTGGATATTGGCAGATCGAGATAGATCCACGGGATCGGGCTAAGACAGCTTTTGTCACCCACGAAGGACTCTTCCAGTTTCGAGTGATGCCGTTTGGGTTTTGTAATGCCCCTGCGACATTCGGACGCCTCATGGATCAGGTCCTTGGAGGGCTCAAATAGGAAAGTTGTCTGGTCTACCTTGATGACGTAATAGTTCATGGGCAAACATTTGAAGAGCAACTTCACCGTCTAGAAGAGGACGTGCGGATGCTGAGTCGGGCAGGTCTTAAGCTGTCGCCAAAGAAATGCCAACTGTTCCGGCGACAAGTAACATTTCTTGGGCATGTCGTTAGCTCCGAGGGAATACAAACCGACCCCTCGAAGATCAGGGCGGTATTCGAATGGCCTCGTCCCAACAACGTACGCGAAGTCCGTAGTTTCATTTGTCTCTGTAGTTACTACAGACGTTTCATCCAGGGATTCAGTTCTTTCGCTAAGCCGTTACACAGACTGACAGAATCGGGAAGGGACTTCCAATGGAACGATGATTGTGAGGAGTCCTTTTGTGAGCTTAAGAAACGACTGACCACCGCGCCTGTCCTAAGTAATCCTACAAGGAATGACCCCTTATTCTCGACACTGATGCGAGTAATCACGGAGTAGGAGCAGTACTCTCGCGAAAGCAAAATGGAGAAGAGAATGTGATTGGTTACTATAGCCGGAGAGACGATACTGCGTCACCAGAAGGAACTTTTGGCCATTGTAGCAGGGGTCAAATGGTTTCACCACTACCTGTACGTGAGGAAGTTCCTTGTCAGGACGGATTATGGTGCCCTCCGGTGGTTGTTTAATTTTCGCAACCCAGAGGGGCATATAGCTTGTTGGTTAGAGACACTTTGGGCTTACGATTTCTCCATAGAACACATATCTGGAAGAATCCACAGCAATGCCGACAGCTTGTCCCGTCAACCTTGTGAAGGCTGTGGGAATTGCAAACGAGAAGAAGAACACGATATGGAAAGGGCCGCAAAATCATTCCAGAAAGGTGGGGCAGATGAGGAAGTTGCGACCATGACATGTTACACCGTCACCAACGGAGACAATGAGAATGCTACCCCATTTTCTTCTGGGGAATGTTTGGTAATCGGGAGATCCCTCGAAGAACTGAGAAGATTACAAGTAGCGGATCCAAATATTCGCCCTCTCTTAGAGGCCAAAGCGTTGGATAAACGACCACCGTGGGAAAGCATGTCAGGAGGCAGCCGAACTCTGCACAATTACTGGTCACAGTGGGATAGTCTAATCCTGGAGAATAGATTGCTTTACCGAAGGTTCGAGTCTCCCCTTGGTGATAAGGTATCCTTACAGCTTGTAGGTCCGGAGTAACTCAAACGGGAAGTGTGGGACGCCGCCCATCTCCACCCCCTTTCTGGGCACATGATGGCAAAGAAAACGATCGGAAAAATTAAGGAGAAAGCGTATTGGAGTGGTATTGCACGGGATGTAGAAAAATGGTGCAAACAATGTAAAATTTGCATTACCAAACGAGGATCACGCAAGAAGGGAAAATCCCAGTTGAGGCAGTATCTTTCAGGTGAGCCCTTACAGAGGGTTGCTCCAGACATACCTGGTCCTTTACCGCTAACACAGAGAGGCAATAAGTACATCTTAGTCATTGGGGACTATTTCTCAAAATGGACGGAAGCCATACCAATCCCTAACCAAGAGTCCACCACAATAGCGAAGGGTTTAGTGGAACAGTTTATTTGCAAATTCGGTATACCTGACGAACTTCACTCTGACCAATCGAGACAATTTGAAGCAGAAGTATTCAAACAGATGTGTCAATTACTCCCGATCCGGAGAACGAGGACCACTGCATACAACCCACAGTCAGACGGGATGATTGAACGCTTTAACCGTACTCTTGAAAGCATGTTATCAGCAGTGGTCTCCTCGAGTCAGAAAGACTGGGACACTTGGCTACCCTATCTTTCCATTGCATATAACACCGCTATCCATAAGTCCACTGGTTTCTCCCCGGCAGAGATTGAAAACCCCTGTGGACGTTCTTGTGCCGTCCGAGTATAAAAGAGGAGAAAAGTCTTATCCCGCCTATATCAAACAGCTGGAGGAGAAGATTTGAGGGACGCATAAACAAGTTCGAGAACGACTGAGGCTTGCGGCGGACAGGCAGTCATCAAGAGTTTATCGCAAAGCGTCCGATCAGACTTACAACAAGGGAGATCTAATTTTGTTATACACACTTGCTGTTAAGAAGGGGTCAACCTCGATGTTCCACCGACTGGCAGGGCCAAGGCATTGTCCTAAAAAGGATTAACGATGTGTTATTCAGGGTGACTATGGGTCCACATAAGAAGCCAAAGCTAGTGCACTACAATCGACTGCGTAAATATGTGGGGGACGAACCAGCATGGGTTAAGTCATTCTTTGCATCTTAAAGAACGCCGCAGCAAGACGACCTAGGTGTGAAAAAGGTTGATTCAACCCCCATTACAAGGAATGAAGAACCAGGTACCCGCGAGTATGTAAGAAACGATGGTTCCAAGAGGCGTATAGGAAAGTCGCCGGAAAAAGGCGTCGAAGAAAAGAATGGAGAGAGCCGTGAACCACCGTCACGAAATTCCAGACGTCCAAGACGAAAGCGCAAGGAACCACAAAGATACGGCTTCACTTAGATAATGAGAAACCGCATTGTTAAATTGTAAATAAAGGGAAGTGAACTGACGTATAATCATGGTGTTTTTGTTTTGTGTGTGTAAAACCGAAATCGATGTGCTTCCTGTCCTCTTCATGTTTACTATTTGTTTTTATTGTGCTGTTAAATCTGATGTGCGCATTATTCAGACGCTCTTTGTTTTCTCTTCCATTTTAGAAATATGAGTGGAGGCAAACCTTTGTTTCACGTAAAATATAAGTGTGGCGAGTGCGCTTGACGATTCGGAGACTTGCAGCTGCTAAGAGACCATGCCGAGTCGGAGCATGAGCGGAAGGCAGATACTCTAAAACACGAGCAGAGGTGTGAAGGAAGGAGAAGTGGAGACGAGCGAAAGAGTGACAACAAACCGACCAAACATCAACCAAGGGACACAGAACGTAAATCGAATGATGGGAGGAAAAGGAAATCCAATGCCCCGAACGAGAGCCGCAAAATGCCAAAGAAGGGTGGTAAGGTCGTGGAACGAGAGCAGTTGGAAGACACTTCCAGAGTGACGAAGGAACCCTCTAACAAGACGGATAAGGCTCAATTCCAAGACTTTCCAACCGCCATCATCCATCCCAGTCCTTCCAGGATTCAAAGATCAACAAGATGGCCAACCCTCCACCAGCTTGTAGACCTTGGCTCGCCATTCAGATCTGTGTCCGCAGAGCGTGAAATCGAGAGGGCCGACAGTGAGTAGAAAACCAAAGTGAGGCAGACACACAGGCACAGCTCCTCCTATCCACTGGCGCCGGGGTTGAGTCAAGTGACCACCTTTATAAGAGTCGTGTATCCGGATGGTCGGATTTACGAAGTGGAGGAGAAGCAGATAGTGTGCATCAAAGATTCCTGAGCTGTACATAATTTATATTCTTTCTTTTGTTTATTACTTTCTAAGGTTAAGCGGGGAGCATAACCTAAGGAGACGGTGTTGTAACGAATACTGCTTTCTATATTACTAAGTTATTTTTGGTGGCGCTATCCACTAACAAGAATGTGCGACCTGTGGAAAATTCCGTTAAGAGTTTCCCGCAGGATAGCCTGGCCACGGAAACACGTTGCTTGGGGCAGAATACGATCAACCGTCAAGGGGAACAGACGTACTATTACCAGTATACACCATTAGTGATAAAAGAGTGAATTTGGTAAAAGTTAAGTACCCAGGCTAGTAATTAATAATCCCCTATACTGCCAATTAGGGAGGGACATCTCGGGAGGGCTCGCTTTTGTTTTGTAATCATTTCAACCACTTTTCTAGGCACCGAGGCTGGGGGCTATTTTTAAAGAAGCAGACGGGTCTGATAGTATACAGCTATTACTTATTAACAACCGGGCGGAGTTCGAAGGAACTGCCTATGCTTAGTATCCAGTACAGTCACACCCCTCCCTTGCATCTGTACGAGTTTACATAATTAATAGCAGACTAGGGTAATACGGCCAGCTAGGACTTCAATGTAACACAACTGAATATCAGCACGCTGGGGTCACTCTATTGAAGTTGAGCAGACTGAAGGACAGCCTTCCTACGTTCAGCTCACTGAGTGTCAGCCAACTGAGGTTCAGCGTTACTGAGGTTCAGCGTACTGGGGTTCAGCGTACTGAGGTTCAGCGTACTGAGTTTTCAGCCGACTGAGGTTCAGCCAACTGAGGTTCAGCGTACTGAGGGACAGCCGACTGAGGTTCAGCCAACTGAGGTTCAGCGTACTGACGGACAGCCAATTGAGTTTCAGCGTACTGAGGGACGGCCTACTGAGATTCTGCCGACTGAGTGTCAGCCTACCGAAGCTCTGCCGACGGAGTGTCAGCCTCCTGAAGTTCTACCGACTGAGTGTCAGCCTACTGAAATTCTGCCGACGGAGTGTCAGCCTACTGAAGTTCTGCCGACGGAGTGTCAGCCTACTGAAGTTCTGCCGACGGAGTGTCAGCCTCCTGAAGTTCTACCGACTTAGGGTCAGCCTACTGAAGTTCTGCCGACGGAGTGTCAACTTACCGAGATTCTGCCGACTGAGTGTCAGCCCACTGACGTTCTACCGACTGAGGGCCAGCCTACTGAGATTCTGCCGACTGAGGGTCAGCCTACTGAGATTCTTCGGATTGGGCTCAACGCTTGGAATATCAGCCGACTTACGATGAAAAGTACATTATGATACACTTTATTGCTTTGTAGATTCTTATATGTCCTCAGTTGCGTCCAATAAAAGTAAGATAAACTGGATCATCTTTTGTTCTGTACTTTCTAGCCTTTCGTCTTTTCCCTAGTAGGAGAGGTCACATGTTCATTTCGGGGAAAAAAACCTATAGCATTGTAGTGGAAGTCAAATTTCATTTGGGGTCACCAGGGGTCAAATTGTGAAAACCTTGTAAGCACGATATCTTAAGAAGGGAAGCTTGGACCAGTCTCATATTTCGTGTATAAGAGCACCACATTTCGGGAAAAAAGTCTATAGCATTGTAGTGGAAGTCAAAGGTCATTTGGGGTCACCAGGGGTCAAATTGTGAAAACCTGGTAAACACGATATCTCTAGAAGAAAAGCTTGTACCAATCTCATATTTGGTAAGTAGATGAACCACATTGAGTAGAAGAACCATATTGTTTATAGAGAAGGTCAAAGGTCATTTGGGGTCACCAGAGGTCAACATGTGAAAACGTTGTAAACACGATATCTGAAGAAGGGAAGCTTGGACGAATCCCATATTTAGTATGTAGTTGTGACACGTTCAGTACAAAGTTTAAGTTTAAGATCATGTTACTTGTGAGTTCAACTTATCTCATTTGAGGTCACCAGAGGTCAAACTGAAATTCCTATTACATGATATATAACGATGGAAATCGTGAATACTTCTCATACTTGGTGTGTGGATAGCATTTATCATGCCATAGTGTATTGTATCAAAACCTTGGTACGGGTCATTTTTATTGTAACGGCTAGTTCTGGTTCCTAACAAGCAGAAGTCTAGTGCAATGAAGTCATCGAAATCTCAATGCATTTTGCATTATGATTTTTCTTAAATTCGAAATAAAGAGGGTATCCTTTAATTATCCCCAACTACACGAAGATAACGATCGCAAACAATTGAATTATTTAATTCTTCATTGAGAACAGTGATCTACTCTTGCACGTTGTTCGAAGTTAGACGCAAGTGATATAGCTCTCAGAGCGAACAAATGCGATACGCCACTGTTTTGCACTGATCGGACTGCTTTGTAAACAGAACACATAGTTTGTCCCGAATGGACAAATTACACTAAAGTGAAATGTTGTCCACTAGTGTAGGTCTATATACATGTGTATTTTAGAGTACGGGTGGATTCAGAGATTACAGGCGACGCCACTCCTTTTCGCCCTATTTCTCAGATAAAAAACTCATAGGAGGATTCTAAGCGTTCAAAGTATGGTAGGCTCGTATAGAAACCACCGAAAAGAGAGAGTCTGTACGCTATTGTAGACATCCTTTCGTTTTTTCCCTTCGTTTTAAAGTTTAAAGTATTCTTAGTTAACTTCATACTAGCAATATTCTAATTGTGAGTTGTTCCTGTTCTCGGGAGGAAGAAAACATTCTGATAGTTTTCCGGACGCAGAACTCAACTATGGCCCACCCCCTTCCCTCGTTGTTGCATGCACCCACATAAACCTAACAAAATCAAATTTTGATTTGTGTCCCTATCCCTGGAGTTCATACCCTGTGGGAAGTAGTGTCTATAGCTTACTTAACGTTTATATGACAGTCATGTGAAAACGAGGGGGAGGAGCTTTGTCGTTGATCTTTTTGTCATTGTCACCTGATCCATGAGACCATAGGCATGTTTATTTTGAATCAGTATATTTATATCTCAGTCGCGGTACGTTGCAGAGGCGTGTAGCAACGAATAGTACTTTGCAACCACTATATTTTGTTGCAGACGACTCAAATTCAATGCTATCGTTATGTTATTGGCGAATTTGTGTCACCATATTAACCGCAGAAAATTTAAGTTTGGTTTACACTTTCATTGATTTCCATTTTAATGACACTACGGTAAGAGGCAAATTATCCTCTGTTTCCCTGCAGGGATTGTAATGAAAAAGAGAAGTTAACTCTTTTGGATAAATCCCCCCAAAAAGGAGGCGATTTGCTGACGATTTGGTTATACATTTCAGTATTGGAGATAATTCTCAGTCTAAAAAATATTAAGTTATCCCTGGTGGAAATTCCAGTTGAACTTTTGAACTGGGTTCAACTGGAATTTTCTATACGGAAATTGGCCCAAATTTGAACTAGGTTGAACTGGGTGAACTGGGTCCAACTGGTTCAACTATGTTTTACTGGGTCCAACTGGTTCGTTCAACTATGTTTTACTGGGTCCAACTGGTTCGTTCAACTATGTTTTACTGGGTCCAACTGGTTCAACTATGTTTACTGGGTCCAACTGGTTCAACTATGTTTTACTGGGTCCAACTGGTTCAACTATGTTTTACTGGGTCCAACTGGTTCAACTATGTTTTACTGGGTCAACTATGTTTTACTGGGTCAACTATGTTTTACTGGGTTCAACTGGGTCAACTATGTTTTGCTGGGTTAAACTGGGTGAACTATGTTTTACTTCTTATATTTTTAAAAATTGTTTGAACTGAGATTCTCAACTGGTGTTATCTACACTTATATAACACCACACTATAAGAAGTTTTCATTTTTAACAGTAGATCTATACTGTTAGTATCAAGGGTGTTAGCCACTGAAAATAAATGTTTGTTCTTGATCAGAGAACTCTGGGTTTGGTGTGATGACCTAACACAGAGCAAGACACATATAAAAATGGAGAACTCAACT
>JAIPMN010099520.1:0-17819 GCA_020650975.1 Apostichopus californicus | reverse complement strand
GTTTGTCGTTTGCTGTTCTCTTCAGAGTCTGGACTATGATATCTGCTACAATGAACCTTACAAGGAGATGGTGAAGGGCAGCTCCTCCTGGATACCAAAACATTTAGAGGCAGTTAAATGGATTCTCATGTTTATTATCGGTGCAACAACTGGCCTGGTGAGATATATTTATTTCCCCATATACCTTTGCTCATCAGAAGGAACATCTGTTGAATATTTGTTCACCAATTGGTTTGAGTTATTTGAGTATATTTCCACAACGATTAAAGAGGAGTAGTTCAAAGTCAAGATAAAACAAGGTGGTTGAGGAGGAAAGGTTATGGCTGCATATGATTCCCAACTTTCAATTTTCTGCATCATTTGTTAAGATCTGATGTGATAAGCAATTTGCAGTTTTAATTAGTTGTAAAAAGTGAAAATGTTAGTACTAGTACTTTTGAGTTTTGGTATAAACTTGATAATGAAAGCCCTAACCATAAAAATATTCACTCGTACTTGTTGAGATCCTTTGGCCTTAGTAAGAGATCTACATGTGGTCACAACCATTCAGCTGTCATGTAGACAAGTACTGTAGTTGGCATACACACCTTAAAAACCATTATTTTGGTTCCAACCAGCCGGTTTTAACTTCAGCCAAAACCATGCAGCCTTACTATGTGGTCACAACCATTCAGCTGTCATGTAGACAAGTACTGTAGTTGGCATATATGTAGCATACATAACTTAAAAACCATTTTTTCGATTCAAACCAGTTTAAAAGTTGAAATCCAACCGATTTTAACTTCAGCCAAAACCATGCAGCCTGACTATGTGGTTACAACCATTCTTCTGTTCCTAACCGTCAAGGTACTAGATAATAGTTTGATCTGATGCAAAAACTTCGGTGTCGACCAAATTTAATATACTGTTATATATACTTTTGATGGCAAGCCTTTGAACTAAATCGTTTCTGGTGACTTTGGTGTCCTAACAAAACATTTTATTTTCAGGCACAGTTACTTTTAACAGACAATTGTAAAATGTGGCACCATAAGACTGGCCAAATCCAATTCAAAATGCATCTTAAACTTTATTAATATTATTTTAATATTATAACTTGTTTCTATAAAAGTTAAAAAGCATTGTTGAATGATCGTTTGTTAAATGTTTCTAAGAGACCATGATGTATGTTTCAATCTTTGGAGAAATCTTCTCCAGATTAAACAACTGTGGTAAACTGACAAAAAAATTACAACAGAAAACCCACAAATGACAAAAGCATAGGGCCAGCTAAGAGAAACTGAATTTTTTTAAAACATTTTATTCTGCAAGGAATTATCTATTAATAGCAGAGCAAAAATGTTATGCACAATCAGCCAAGGTTGCTCTACACAATGTTAGACATTTAGAGCAGGTTTTTGCTATGCAAAACTATAGTTGTATTTATATCCATTGTAAGATAACACAGTTTTGTTAAACCTCAATGGTGCCAACCTTGGATGATATATGTTCTGGTTATGCAGTAGCAGGTTCATCTTTCTTAACTTCTTTACATTTTTTCCTCCTTTGTGTAGGTTGCAGTGTTCATAGATTTCTTTGTGAAGAAGCTGAGTTCGTTAAAGTTCACTACAGTCGATACGTGTATCCTTTTCAATAAAATAAAATAATCATAAAAACGGACAATAAAACTGTTAAAGTCCCCTCTTTGTTTGTAACCTTGAAGTGTCCAAAATGTTATTTTCAGACTCAGATATAATGATGTATATATAGTGTGTACCATTTTTTCTTTTTTGGGGGGGATTCCCGAAAGGGAAAACTATGGAGTCACTCTTACCGACCTTGTAAAATTTTGAGAGGTTCTCAGGATTGCAAAGTTGGCAATGACTATAACGCAGATCCCAAAGTCAGTAATTACTATTACGGTTACATTGGCCCAACACGGCAGCATACAGAAACTTGTACTACAAGCTGAAGCCAAAGTGAATTAATTAGGTCATACATCTGGCAGAGTCTTTGCGTGCTGAATTCTTCAATACTGCCCTCATTAACTTTTGGGAACATTTCATACTGTAGTTTTGATTTTTTTGATAATGCAAGACGGTTTACAATGGTTTTAACCGGTTTACAATGGTTTTAACCTTCTTATACACTTCAGTAATTATTAAAGCTCAATATTTATATACTTAATAACATGTGGAAAGTGAAAATACTGCTGTAGTTCTTAGGCTTATGTCTGCCCTCAGTATAGGCCTAGCTGGTCTTAGGTTGATTCAGTAATAAACAGGTAACTGATGGACTGACCGAAATTAGCAAAAGGGTACCCGAGAGCAACATTTTGGACCGTTCCCACCACAATGCTAATGGTTATGTCTGTTTAAATACTTCGATCTGTGGAACGTTGACTTTCCTTTCTGGAGTGATTTCATGCGGTCTTCAACCAACCATTTTAAAACATTGCTGTGAAAATGCTGGTTAGTAAAATTGATTATGTGAATTGTGTCAATGTTGATATTTACATTTTGTATGGTTTTGTGTTAAATCTTTAACATTTAAATATGTCAGATATTACACCATGTGGCCAAGATTACAAGTGTCTCATGGCCCCTCTTGGCATCCTTATAGCATTCAACGCTTTGTTTGTGTTAGTAGCCAGTGTCCTCTGTGCATTTGAGGTGAGACTAAGTAACTCTTTTGCATTCGGAGGATTTTTGCATCCTGGTTTTTTTTTCAGTGTGAAGATGGTGTCCATTTGTAGGTCGGATGTCAAAGAGTATATTTTCGTAACAGATGGAACCCTTATAGAGCACAGAAAACTAATCCACTCTGCTGGTCGAAAACTTTGTCTAAAGATCTTGTTCAGATGTCAAATAAATCCTTTGTCACTGCAGGAAGTAGATCACAGTATGGAGAAAGAAGCGGAGCACATTTTCATCTTTATAGTTATGAAAAATATTAAAACAATCACCAAAAGAATTTAACAAGTCTCATCTTTGTGATATAGAACATAAACTTTAACATTACCCTTTGGAATCTTCTTTGTCGAACAAAAGTTTGTCCAAGAATTTGTTTTTCTTGGAACTCCGCATTCTATCCCGAAATTTGCATTCCTCACGACCACAGATCAGATACTTACGATCAAAAATATCGTTCCGTCGTGAAAACAACCAAAGGTTCACCACGAAATTCACTAAAAAAATCACCAACGATATTCTTGCACTGTGACATTCCACCATTTTTCAATATTATTTTGAAAGTATAGTCAATCTGTATCTGTATCCTCCTACTCCTAGGCTAGGCTAGGATCGGTAACATAATGATGCCAATATTTTGAAATATTGTTCTTTAGCCTGCCCCATCCCGCCCATTTGGCACATAATTTGTTACGTTACAAAATGCATGTGTACGTGATTTGGCGGTGCCGTACGTGATACATGCAGTGCCGTACGTGATACATGTTAACAATAACTGAAGTGCACTATAGTACCGTAGCCTAATGTTAGGACTAGGCCGCATTGGATGCCATTTGTTTTTGTACAAGATATCCTTGAAAGTTGAAATTCTAATAATTCTTCATTAGCGATATAATAAGCCATCCCTTCATTACGAATAAACGTCAAATGAGTGGGCTAGACATTGGTCATCTTAAGTGTGACTTTTCAGTGTAAAATCAATTATCAAAACATGCAATAGACAAATTTATTATAGTCATGATTGTTACAACAGGAATCTTGAACGTTACGACCAATTGTTTCAGACCATCGTAAAAAAAAATGATATTCCCCAAAAATTACGACGGTTTTTTTTTTTACAAAACACGACCCCTGCTCTCTAATAGGAGTGTAATGATCTCTGCAAAGACAATTCTATGTGTTCATTGTCCCTCCACCTTCTTTAGCTGACCATGACACTTTCTCTTTTGATTTATGTCAGCCCATTGCAGCAGGGTCTGGCATCCCAGAGATAAAGTGTTATCTGAACGGTGTCAAAGTACCTCATGTCGTCAGGTTGAAGACTCTCATTGCTAAAGCTGTCGGAGTTCTCTTTAGTGTCTCTGGTGGTGAGTAAAGTAGATTTGTGATGATCCAGGGTTTGAATTTAGAGTCTAGGGTATAATCTGCTGGATGAATAGAGCACCTAGAATCTAGGGTATCTACTGGACCAATGGAGCATTTAGAATCTACGGTATCTACTGGACGAATAGAGCATCTAGGATCTAGGGTATCATCTGGACGAATAGAGCATGTAGAACATAGGGTATCATCTGCTGGATAAATAGAGCATCTAGAATCTAGGGTATCATCTGCTGGATGAATAGAGCATCTAGAATCTAGGGTATCATCTGCTGGATAAATAGTACATCTAGAATCTAGGGTATCTGCTGGACAAATAGTGCATCTAGAATCTAGGGTATCATCTGCTGGATAAAAAGAGCATCTATAATCTAGGGTATCATCTGCTGGATAAAAAGAGCATATATAATCAAGGGTATCATCTGCTGGATAAATAAAGCATCTAGAATCTAGAGTATCTGCTGGATAAATAGAGCATCTAGAATCTAGGGTATCATGTGCTGGATGAATAGAGCATCTATAATCTAGGGTATCTGCTGGACAAATAGAGCATCTAGAATCTAGGGTATCATCTGCTGGATAAAAAGAGCATCTATAATCTAGGGTATCATCTGCTGGATAAAAAGAGCATCTAGAATCTAGGGTATCATCTGCTGGATACATAGAGCATCTAGAATCTAGGGTATCATGTGCTGGATGAATAGAGCATCTTTAATCTAGGGTATCATCTGCTGGATAAAAGAGCATCTAGAATCTAATGTATCTGCTGGATAAATAGGGCATCTAGAATCTAGGGTATTTGCTGGATCAATAGAGCATCTAGAATCTAGGGTATCATCTGCTGGACAAATAGCGCATCTAGAATCTAGGGTATCATCTGCTGGATGAATAGAGCATCTAGAATATTGGGTATCATCTGCTGGATGAATAGTGCATCTAGAATCTAGTGTATCTGCTGGACAAATAGAGCATCTTGAATCTAGGGTATCATCTGCTGGACAAATAGCGCATCTAGAATCTAGGGTATCATCTGCTGGATGAATAGAGCATCTAGAATCTAGGGTATCATCTGCTAGATAAATAGAGCATCTAGAATCTAGGGTATCATCTGCTGGATGAATAGAGCATCTAGAATCTAGGGTATCATCTGCTGGATAAATAGAGCATCTAGAATCTAGGGTATCATCTGCTGGATGAATAGAGCATCTAGAATCTAGGGTATCATCTGCTGGATGAATAGAGCATCTAGAATCTAGGGTATCATCTGCTGGATAAATAGAGCATCTAGAATCTAGGGTATCATCTGCTGGATGAATAGAGCATCTAGAATCTAGGGTTTCATCTGCTGGACAAATAGCGCATCTAGAATCTAGGGTATCATCTGCTGGATGAATAGATCATCTAGAATCTAGGGTATCATCTGCTGGATGAATAGAGCATCTAGAATCAAGGGTATCGTCTGCTGGATGAATAGAGCATCTAGAATCTAGGGTATCATACGCTGGAAGAATAGAGCATCTAGAATCAAGGGTATCGTCTGCTGGACGAATAGAGCATCTAGAATCAAGGGTATCGTCTGCTGGATGAATAGAGCATCTAGAATCAAGGGTATCGTCTGCTGGATGAATAGAGCATCTAGAATCTAGGGTATCGTCTGCTGGATGAATAGAGCATCTAGAATCAAGGGTATCGTCTGCTGGATGAATAGAGCATCTAGAATCAAGGGTATCATCTGCTGGACGAATAGAGCAGTTTTGAAAATATGCAATGAAACTGATTTAAAAGGAAAACTTGCATGCAAAAAGAAAAAAAAAAATGGTATCAAAATGACTTATGTATAGATCATTTTCCAGGGATTTGTTATCTAAAGAAGATGGAGATTGAGACATTTTGTACACCTGTGAGAAAGGGACAGAGAAAATAAAGCAGTCACAGAATCAATTAGACTCATAGCAACAGGAATGCAAATGGATTGTTAGGAACCTATTGCTTTAATTTTAAAGCAGTAGTTTACATTTTAAAGAGAATATTTTCTTCTGAGCCATGAAGTTCAATGGATAAGTTTAGCTCAAACTTTCATTTCTTCATTGGTAATCCAGATAGCTTGCTAACATTGTTGATTAGGCTTGCATTCATGAATATGTGCCTATGTGCTTAAAGGGCTTTTATCAGCAGATCACCATAAGAGATTACAGTTGGCCATTGTTCATTTCAAATCTCCTGTCTTCCCTTTTCTCCCTCCCTACCTCTCTCCCTACCATCCTCCCACCTACAATCCTCCCTGCCTACAATCTTCCCACCTACCTCCATTCACCCCCTACCCCTGCCACTGTAGATAACATATGTGCAAGACACAGAATTGTCAGAGAGCCATGGTACAGTCGATCTAGATATACAGTTATTAAGTGTTGTTTACATTTGTTTGTCAGGTCTGTTTGTTGGCAAGGAGGGTCCCATGATTCATAGTGGTGCAGTGGTAGGAGCAGGGATTCCTCAATTTCAGAGCATCTCCTTCAAGAAATTGAATTTCAACTTTCCATTCTTCCGAAGTGATAGGTAAGTCCGTCTTCCACAATAAATGCACGAAATTGTGACCAATAGCAATAAGAGCAATATTGACTTGAAATAGCCTCCAGGGTATAAACCAGCTTTAAGATTCATATTGACAAAATTTCATCCAAATTGAAGTATTTTCTCATAATAAAGAAGAATTGAGTTTTGTATTATAGCTGTTCTCACTGACCGGTCCATCATAAATTAAGTTTTATTTTTACTTCCATTTTTAGGGATAAAAGAGACTTTGTCTCAGCAGGGGCCGCTGCTGGAGTAGCAGGTAAACTTTTTTTTTCTACAAAAGAAAAATAGTGTTTTATCGATTTGACTTAAAGTCTTCGAATCTAGTACCAAGTTCTCCTATGTTTAACATTTAAGGTATGTTACCACCTGATTTAGGCAAATTCATTACAAAAAGTAACTTTTGCACTGATGCAACTGTTTTGTTTCTATTCTTGTAAAATAATGGTATCCAGAAATATGATATCATCTTTTCCATGACACGAGGCAACATGGATAACTGTTACATTGATCCCTTAAAGATAAGAAATACCTCTGAATTACTAAACAATGTGTTAATATCCAATGTCACAGCTGCATTCGGTGCTCCTATAGGAGGGGTCCTGTTCAGTCTAGAGGAGGGGTCATCATTCTGGAATCAAGCTCTGACATGGAGAACCGTAAGTTCATTTAGATAAAGATCATTGAAACGGAACCATGATGAGGATGTGTGTGTAATGGTGGTTACTGAAAATGAATATCTCCACCACATGGCCATTAGAGCGTGGTGGCCAATTGGCTATGGCGTCGGACTCGTGATCCAAGGATTGCTGGTTCGATTCATGCCTAGTTCATTACGTTGTGTCCTTGGGCAAGATGCTTTATCTCACTTGCCTCTCTCCACCCAGGGGTTGTTAAATGGGTATCTGTGAGGTAACTTGTCATTTGGTGCAGTATATAACTGCTGCCGACTGGAGGGATTGTCTCTGGGACAGGTTATCATTGACCAGGGGTAATATAACGTCTGTAAAGTGCTATATAAAAATCAAATATTATTAATATTATTTTTATAGTGAGACAGCATTATCAAAACAGCATCGGCACTGTAAACATGTGATCGAGAGGTGTGTGATGAACCCATCTTCTCCCACTCACATGAACAGCATAAAGTAGAAGTACCCCACCAACATTCATGTATGCAATAGGTATTGTAATGGTGAACCATCTCGTCAGACAACCTTTAATAAAAACATGACACAACCATCGGTAATGTTCTCCATAGATTCACTGATGATAAGAAAATGAGAACATGTCAGTTGATGGAGTTAGATGGAGGGATATCGAGTTAAAATCTGTGAATTATTACAAAGATTGGTAATATAAACCTTAAAAAGATACGACCCAACCCTAAATGCAGCATTAAAAGTATAAGATATGGCATATTGTGAAAAATTCTAGTGCAACAGTTCTGAGCGGATAGGTAAGTTTGTAACTGACAGATATCTAAATGAGGCAACTTTTTGAGTGAATAAACTAATCAATATCTTCAAAAATCTTTCCTTTGCCAGTTTTTCTGTGCCATGTCTGCCACGTTTACCCTGAATTTCATGCTGTCTGGTCTTTACTTCAAAGAATGGGGTCATTTGAATATTCCAGGTCTTATCGACTTTGGATTGTTCCAGGTAAGATTTTCGTACATATTTCATATTTATTGAATTCATCGGTATATGAATATGAAATGGTACAAGTTTAGCTGAAACCCCAATCACACTCAATCTGTTAAACACTCAAGTACATCAAATACCAATGCAGCAGAAAGTTGAACTAAGTGTTGTGAACAACACTTAGGCATGCAGACTGACTAGACTCATGTTATGCGATATGATCGCAATCAAAAACTACGATATCAATTTAAAAAACATGCCTACATTTCAGTATGCATAGTTGTAACTATCGTGCAACAGAAATTTGAACTATGTGTATTGACGCAGGGTATGGTAATTGGCCATACCCATGCCACTCGATCTACATGTCTTCAATCGGAAAAGGAAAAGTTTCCCTCGATTTCATTTTACTCCTGAGTGTTCTTCCTTTGTGGTCATTGTCTTTTTTAGGTCCTTTTTCATTCTAGGATGATAACAAACAATTCCCATTTTTTTTGCTTTTCTGTTACCTATTCTTTGTATTATAGTGCCTGTGATAACGTTTATGTTAATATTGTGCACTCTAAAGAAATAAATTATGGTTATTCGATTTGCATATATCTCAGTGAATGAGCCTAATGTTTCATACCATAGTAACCATAAAATCCTCTCCTTCAATTTTCCATGAATCAGTGCCATGGTGGGGACTGTAATCTCTGGACAGCCATGGACCTTCTGTTCTTCATCGCCATGGGGTTAGGCGGGGGACTTCTCGGAGCCACATTTAATGCAATTAATAAATCTATCACCATATGCAGACTGAGACATCCATTTTTTCAAAGAAAATACGTGAGGTAAGTCCCGGCCTGACTTATGTTATATTTTGCCATTTTGAAGCATTCATGGACCTCTTTTAGACTAAATTTGAACACTCATAGTGTGAGTGATATTGCACAAGGTTTTTTTAATTTATTTTTTATTATATATATATATATTAATATTTTTTTATGTATTTTTTTACAAAGGGAAAGACATGGTATATAATGGATAACATATTAACAGGCTTAGAAATTCACAATATTAGCCAAAAAAATCCAGTGATTACCAAAATCTACTGGCTGAAAGCAAGATCTCAATGGTAGTTTTACTGAATTTCTACACACATCAGTTACTGAACAGGTTTGTGAGAGCAGTTAGCAGATAATATACAGTAATACAGGCCTAATGGTACAGTACAGAAATTATGCGCATTCCTTGACCGAAGATTGCAAACCCAACTTACCATGTGATTTTGTTCGAAATTTGCTTGTGGGATGTTTTCTCTACTGGCAAATAACCAAATCCACCGGCAATTAGCCAAAGGTTTGTTTCATGAAATGTACTAAAATCTCATTAGGAACAACAGCAGTAGGCATAATGTTGATGGTTTATAAATAAATAAAACGAAGAATACATTTTATTTTTGAAACACACAAAGTTTCCGCATTGGTGTGGAGTGTTTATAACTCTCTGATTTGTAGCATCCAAATGGTTTAAATGATCCATTTAGACAATTAACTAGTATATTTAAACGTTAGATTTGAACATTTGTTCCGACTGAAACAAAGTTACAATCAAGTGCAAAAATGCAGATTTAAGCAGCGTAAGTTGACGCGATTGTCTTGGTTTGTTCAAACGTGCTCATGTGGGATTATTATAACAAAGTGTCTCGCTGTGCGATTTTACATCAGTGTAAAAGGAACCATACAGTCTCCTGTTATTTTATATTTTTTGTAGTTTATTTATTTATTAATATTTTTGATTGTTGCTATGTGGAAACTGAAAGAGAATATTACAATAACTGAAAAACCTTTCTCCCCTTTGTAGGGTTCTTGAAGCTGTATTTATTGCCATAGTAACAGCTGCCGTAGCATTTTTGGCTGCCATGATGCTTGGTCAGTGTAAGCCTCTTTCAGTGGTAAGTGCAACATTATTATCTTTATGGCCACTTTATGGCTATTGTGAATTTTCTGCTACTGGATGATAAAACTATTTCTCATCAAATGGTTCCAATTTGTAAAAATATATCAAACTCTGGATAGCTCAGTTATATACTGTAGGGAATATATGTGGTATGTATTTCAGATGTCGTTCTAAGGGTAAATCCTTTGCGGTTCCAAACCATACATACAATTTTGTAACCAAATTTCTTTTGATCTGTCTGCTGATATTTTTTGTATGATCAGTGAAACTGATTTAATTTTAGTTCCGTCTCAATGGATCATAAATAATAATATCGCTGATTCCTTTTGAGGTGATTGTTTAAAGAAGTTATGTACATTGATATTGTAATAAAGTCTGTGTTGCAAGATTTTCTACAAACCTTTTAAATTTTAGCTGATTGGAGTGAACACTCACAAATTATTATTCTACTCGTTTCCACTTTCCTTTTCTCCGATTAGGATTCTGCGAGTACGAGCAACATTTCTGAGTCAGTGCGTACTTATTTCTGTCCTCCTGGATATTATAATGACATGGCCACGCTGTTCTTTAACCCTCAAGAAGAGGCAATCAAACAGCTTTTCCACCAGGAAGGTGTGTGATAAGCTTTAATACAACAACTTTTCATGGAATTATCTTTGGACAATACTTTGTTTTGTTTTATCCCCTGTTTTGTCCTCTTTTGTTCCCTTTTACAGGCATGACCTTTTTCCGCGAATTCGCGGAATATCCGTGATTTCTTTTCTACCTCGGGGACAAATACTATTATCCTAACACACTGTATCATACGCAAACTGGAGCCTATACCGCAATTTTTCCAAGTTCCGTGATTTTTTTTTTTACCCAAGGCTCATCACTGCTTTAAGAAGCTTTCAGTCATATTATATTCAAAATAATAACGACCAATTCTTTATTTTCTTTGTTTCTTTGTTTCCTAATTAGGTGCTTTTAGTCTTTCGTCACTCGCCATTTTCTTTGGATTTTTCTTCCTTTTGTCCTGTTGGACCTACGGCTGCCTGGTTCCTAGCGGGTTGTTCGTTCCCTGTCTCCTGTGTGGTGCAGCCTATGGCAGATTTGTTGGCAATGTGTTGACCAGGTGAGGTACAGTTGATGTGTAGCATGGTAGACTCAGATTATGGCAGATTTGTTGGCAATGTGTTGACCAGGTGAGGTACAGTTGTTGTGTAGCATGGTAGACTCAGATTATGGCAGATTTGTTGGCAATGTGTGTAGCATGGTAGACTCAGATTATGGCAGATTTGTTGGCAATGTGTGTAGCATGGTAGACTCAGATGATGGTAGATTTGTTAGCAATGTGTGTAGCATGGTAGACTCAGATGATGGTAGATTTGTTAGCAATGTGTGTAGCATGGTAGACTCAGATGATAGTAGATTTGTTAGCAATGTGTGTAGCATGGTAGACTCAGATTATGGCAGATTTGTTAGCAATGTGTGTAGCATGGTAGACTCAGATGATGGTAGATTTGTTAGCAATGTGTGTAGCATGGTAGACTCAGATTATGGCAGATTTGTTGGCAATGTGTGTAGCATGGTAGACTCAGATTATGGCAGATTGTTAGCAATGTGTGTAGCATGGTAGACTCAGATGATGGTAGATTTGTTAGCAATGTGTGTAGCATGGTAGACTCAGATTATGGCAGATTGTTAGCAATGTGTGTAGCATGGTAGACTCAGATGATGGTAGATTTGTTAGCAATGTGTGTAGCAGGGTAGACTCAGATTTGTTGGCAATGTGTTGACCAGGTGAGGTACAGTTAATGTGTAGCATGGTAGACTCAGATGATGGCAGATTTGTTAGCAATGTGTGTAGCATGGTAGACTCAGATTATGGTAGATTTGTGGGCAATGTGTTGACCAGGTGAGGTACAGTTGATGTGTATCATGGTAGACTCAGATTATGGTAGATTTGTTGGCAATGTGTGTAGCATGGTAGACTCAGATGATGGCAGATTTGTTAGCAATGTGTGTAGCATGGTAGACTCAGATTATGGTAGATTTGTTAGCAATGTGTTGACCAGGTGAGGTACAGTTGATGTGTATCATGGTAGACTCAGATTATGGTAGATTTGTTGGCAATGTGTGTAGCATGGTAGACTCAGATTATGGTAGATTTGTGGGCAATGTGTTGACCAGGTGAGGTACAGTTGATGTGTAGCATGGTAGACTCAGATTATGGTAGATTTGTTGGCAATGTGTGTTTCATGGTAGACTCAGATTATGGTAGATTTGTTGGCAATGTGTTGACCAGGTGAGGTACAGTTGATGTGTAGCATGGTAGTCTTGGATTATGGTGCACATTAACAAGAGTTGGAACTAGCTTTTTGGTTTCGATGATACTCGTAACCTTTGCATTCATGATGGCATGTGTGTGTGTGTGTGCATTTGTTACGCCCAGCTTGTAAACATGATATCTCACAAAGGGAAAGTTGGACCAACTTCATATTTGGTGTTTTCAAGTACCACAATGAGTACAAGAAGCCTATTGTTTTTGGTGGAGGTCAATTGGGGTCGACGGGTTAAATTGTGAAAAACTTGTAAACATGATATCTAAAGAAGGGAAGCATGGACAGACCTCATGTTTGCTGTGTAAAAGTACCACATTGAGTGCAAGAAGCTTATTGTTAATGGTGGAGGTCAAAGGTCATTTGGGGTCACCAGGGGTTAAATTGTGAAAACCTGGTAAACATGATATCTCAATATGGAAGCTTGGGCAGATCTCATATTTGGTATGAAGGTAAGTGTTTACACGGGTCAAAAAATCGGGAACTGGGTACCCGAGAGCTGTTACCCGTCGGTTATCCAGGTACCCAAACAAAATTGTTTACCATCGTGTATCGCGATTTTCAAGAAATTTCATATTGAATGCTATACTAAATGAATTATATTCTCCACTGACAATGTTTTCATGTTCAAATAGGTGTAAGATAAGGTATAAAAACCTTCCTCAATAATGTTTGTTTCTTTCATTAACTTGTTAATAACTTCATATAATTAACATCACTACTAACATTGCACTGGAGCCTCTGCTTATGTTTGCTCTCCACGTCTATTGGATTAGACCATATAAATATCCAATTAAGCTCTTAAACAGTTTTTACTACTAGTACCTATTATGCAGGCCCATGGTTCGCATTAGCCGCGGGATTGCACGATTCCCGCAATTTGATCGCATTTAGCATAAACGTTTAGTAAAAAGCCCCTTGCGATTATTATTTTTCAGTTATCCTGTGTATAATCCATTAGTAACATCTCTTAAATTCCCTTGTCAGTCTTTCCTTCTATGAAATAAACGAATGAAAAAATAATAATTAAGAGAATTCTTTCAATTTCTTCCACATGGTAGCCTAATACTACACTAAGTCAATAAGGAAATCTAGCCTAACCATCTGTTTATTCGCTGAAATTGTGACGTAGTGATAAGATATCCATGGAAAACTTTCATTATTGCTGTTATCTTCGACCACATGGTGGCCTAACACCACACTAAGTCAATGAGGAAATCTAGCCTATACATCTGTTAATTCGCCGAAATTGTGACGCAATTATTATGATTTTTTTTACCAGATTTATACAGCGCTCTTTTCATGCTTAAGCATGTTCAAGAGCGATTTACGATGACAACAAAATGAAAAAACCCTTAAAATATGAATATGAAGAATAAAATGGATGCAGCTTAAATATTAATATAAAAATATATATATACACTAAGGAATCATTTTAAAAACACTATAGGTTTACAGTGAAATTCCTAATACGAAAAAGCTGAGTTTTAAGTTATTTCTTAAAAGTGGCTAATGTTTTGGCATCACAGATATTATTTGGCAGTGCATTGGATAGCTTGCTAGCAGCAAAGTTAAATTGTCTGTCGCCGTATTTAGCAGTCCTTACTCTGGGGACCACTAGTGTAAGGGAATTGGCCGATTTCAAAGTTCTGTTAGGCTTGTACACAGTAAGCACATCAGTTAGGTATTATTGTGCTTGAAAATGATGGATTTATATGCATGTACTAATAGTTTGAACTCGACACGACCGTGAACAGGCAGCCAGTGAAGATCTCTTAAGACAGGTGTGATGTGAGAGAAACGCAAAGTTCTGGTGATTATACGTGCCGCGGTGTTTTGGACACGTTGCAGCCTATTCAAAGTCGATTGTGGTGCACCAAAAAGCAGCGAGTTGCAGTAATCAAGACGTGAGGTTACTAGGTTATGTGACCAATATTTCGAAGACTCACGTATCCAGACCTACAAACACTGTTAACTTGTTGGGACATGTTCAGATGAGAGTCAAACATTACACCGCGATTTCTTACCGTTGGCCTTGGTGTGATAACAGAATCGCCAATATTTAATGAACAGTTTTCGTTTCGCTTAGTGGAAAATAACATCACTTCCGTTTTGGCAGGGTTCAGCTTAAGCTTATAATTGTGCATTCAATTCTCGATATCAGCTAAGCATTCGGATAACAGATGCATTGCTTCCTTCTGTGCATCCTCATCGTTAGGTTTAAACGACACATACAACTGTGTGTCGCCAGCATAAAAGTGGTAGTTTAATCGGTGACGTCGAATAAGATCGCCCAACGGTACTGTATACATACTGTACATCTTAGGACCTAAAACTGAACCTTGAGGCACGCCTTGCTTCAAGATGACAGGTTCAGAATGATGATCACCGGTGGTCACAACTTGTTTGCGATCGCAGAGGTATGACGACATCCAGGACAAGGCATCTCCAGTAACACCAAATGTGTTCTCGAAACGTTGCAGCATGGTTTTATGATCGAGAGTGTCAAAGTTATTAGATATCCATGGAATACTTTTATTATTGCTGTTATCTTCGACCACATGGTAGCCTAACACCACACTAAGTCGATAAGAAAATCTTTGCATAAGATTTCGGGTAATAAATTAGGAACCGGGTAGTATTGCGTCGAGTGGGTACCCGGATACCCCGTGCAAACACTAATGAAGGTGTATAGCAATAAATAAAAAAAGCCTATTGATTTTGGTGGAGGTCAGAGGTCATTTGAGGACAACAGGTCAAATCGTGAAAGCCTTGTTAACATGATATTGGACAGATCTCATATTTGGGTTGTAGATGTACCATATCAAATTTTAGGAGCCTTTTATTGCTGTTGGTGGAGGTCAAAGGTCATTTGAAGTCAACAAATGCGAAACATTTACTTCACTCCCCTCTTACCTGTCTCTTTACACTAATGTACCTTCCTAAACATAGTATCGCAAGGGAAGCTTGGACAGATCGCATATTTGGTATGTAATTTTACCCCATTGAGTATAAGAAGCCTAATGTTGTGGGCGTATGAATGGTCGTATGAATTCACCAGGGTCAAATTATGAAAACCATGCTTATTTTCAAAATATTTCAGCAAGGACAGATGTCATATTTAGTATGTTGATGTATCTATCACATTTAGTACAAGAAGCCAGTTGTTGATGTCAATGGTCATTTCAGGACAGCCTGTGTCATTGTGAATTTATTGTTTGTTACATCACACTGCTTTTCACTGTATTACTAAGATCAAGTATGTTGTACACCCTCACTATACATTACTTTAGATTCATGAAGAAAATTGCTCATGTTACATCATCGAAGCCACAATGCATTTTGCAATCCCCCCCCCCCTTTTTTCCACTGCGTTGCACTTACCAGGGAGTGAGTTGCTAGAAGGATAAACAATCATAGTCATTTGTATGATGGACATACATCCATTTTTGACAATAATCTTTTGATATATTTTCTGCAATCATTTAATTCTTTGCTTTTGTTTCGGATCAGCAAAGTGATGCAGAATCAAACATGGAAGTGGCTTTTAAGTCCAAATGTCTACATTGATGTAATATTGACAATCATGATGATGAAATTGCAACATTTGTTGAATTTTCAACTCAAATATGAGTAAATAATATCCATGCATTGAAGTAAAACCTGAACTCCATCATATGAACATCTTTTGTTCCAAAATGCTCAAAAGTGCACAGGCATGTGTATTTATACACTTGCTAAGATAATGGAGTAATGCATATGTGTGTGGGGGGAGGGGCGGGGAGAGTTGAAGGAGGTGGTCTGGGAGTTGGTAGGGGGAGGGGAAGAATGACTTGAAAGTTATTATGTGTTAGTTTGCTCAAAAAGTTTATGGTAAATTCTGTTGTCAGTTCTGAGATTATTTTCCTTGGGAACATTTTGTTTCCGGGCAGGATAAGGGTGGTGATTGAACTAGAGAAAGTCCTGTCACCCATAAAAAAGATTCAAGTTCATGCTCAAAATATTAACCTTAAATATATAAGAAGCAAATGTAATCCTTCTCTAACAACTATCTGCATCTAAAGGAATGGTTAGAAGTACTTAATTCACCTGCTATGGAATGGTTTGTTCTAAATAAATAAAGTGGATGTAATTTTTGATACTTGTATTGAATTTTTTAAAACAGTTTGTTTGATGAGTTTTCTGTAAGCTGCTACACAAGGTAGAATATATTGTGATGAAAAGGAAGCAGTAGTTGGGATTGAACCAGGGACCTTCTGTTGCCAAAACTTTTTCTCTACCACTAGACCATTAGGTGGGAGAAAGCTTTTGCTTGCTTTTCAAATATTTAAAGATCCAGTTGTTTGGACTTAGTGTTTTTATAAAACATTTTCTCCCCGAGGGAACCTTGTCGGGGGGGGAGGGGTGCCGGCGAACTCCCTTTTCCGCTTGGGAACCTTGTCGGGGGGGGGGTGCCGGCGAACTCACTTGGCCGCTTGGGAACCTTGTCAGGGGGATGGGGAGGGGTGCCTTTTGGGTAGTCCTTTTGCAGCGATCACTCACCCTGGACTTGAACCAAGCCGATCAGAAACTAATCGCCTATGGAACAACCAATTACACCATTTTGGTTCCCAATGCATAAAACTTCGTTTCTTACCTTTATACTTCCACGTCCTCCAAAGAACAGAAAATTAAAAGGCTCTGGCTGGACTTGAAGCATAGACATGCCTCCACTGGGGTTTGAACCCAAGACAAGGAGTTTGTCTTGCTCTCCAGGTACAAGCACTAACCACTGCGCCACTGTATCTGTTGAGAAATAATGCTCGTTTCTAATATTTAAGGTTCCTAATGGAAGGAAAGAGATACAAGAATAGAAAAAGGAAAACTGCCTTCACTGGGGTTTGAACCCAAGACAAGGAGTTTGTCTTGCTCTCCAGGCACAAGCACTAACCACTGCGCCACTGTATCTGTTGAGAAATAATGCTCGTTTCTAATATTTAAGGTTCATAATGGAAGGATGGAGGTAAAAGAATAGAAAAAGGAAAACTGCCTTCACTGGGGTTTGAACCCTAGACAAGGAGTTTGTCTTGCTCTCCAGGCACAAGCACTAACCACTGCGCCACTGTATCTGTTGAGAAATAGTGCTCGTTTCTAATATTTAAGGTTCCCAATGGAAGGAAAGAGGTAAAAGAATAGAAAAAGCAAACTGCCTTCACTGGGGTTTGAACCCAAGACAAGGAGTTTGTCTTGCTCTCCAGGCACAAGCACTAACCACTGCGCCACTGTATCTGTTGAGAAATAATGCTCGTTTC
>JAIPMN010099517.1:0-16363 GCA_020650975.1 Apostichopus californicus | reverse complement strand
CGAAGTTTCCTTCTTGCTTTTTATTACTTCTGGTAACCAGAACATATCGGGGAATAAAATAAACACGTATAAGAAAGGTTTTCCCCTTCAACACGAAACTATTCTCGTTAAAACAAGTTTCACTCGCGCAGCACAGTACCATTCATAATTTGCATATTACACCAAATTTACACTCGGCGTCCAGATGGCGCGAAAATGTAACATCATGTTCAATTTGTTGTGTCGTTCCCACGGTGCGATGAACTTGTTGTCAAGTTCGAATGTCGATGACCTACTTATGTTCTATTACCAATGTCAGTGGGAATTATGTGTGTAAAAACTCATGTTTTTCCACGTGTCATATATACATAGAAATTTTACGTAAGCGGAGCGAATTTCGGGGAGGCTCGTTGATTGTGAGTAAGCACTTATCTAAGCATCAGTATTTGTGAAAAATATCGTAAGGTTTTTCAGATATTCTCTTTGAATGTCCCCTCCATATATCTCTCTTTCTCCGTCCACTCAAAGCTCGACATTTACGCTAATTCTGTTAGGGGGAAATTATCGTAAATATCGAAATATCGCGATAACTTTTGAACTATTTATCGTGACGGTAAAAAGCAAATATCGCCCAGCACTACCTCCACACTATGAATAGCGTTGTATTGATCGGTTCACTCCCATTGTGTTGGTGGTGAATAGCGAGCGCGGGGAATTTGCGTTCCTTTATTTGGAGTGCGGGGAAAGTAGCGTTCCTTTATTTGGAGCGAGGTTAATTACAGTTAAGCTGCTTTTTGCGCTGAATCGCGCTAATCTTTACCAAGTTACTTATTGGCGGTACTGTAGATAAGGTATATAACCTTCCTCAATAATTTCTATTTGCTTTTGTTTCTTTCATTAACTTGTTAATAACTTCATATAATAAACATTAATACTAACATCACACTGCCGTCGCTGATTATGCTTGCTCTCCACGTCTAT
The DNA here is from genome assembly GCA_020650975.1 of Apostichopus californicus. NCBI lineage: Eukaryota > Metazoa > Echinodermata > Holothuroidea > Aspidochirotida > Stichopodidae > Apostichopus > Apostichopus californicus. The sequence goes on along the minus strand of JAIPMN010099517.1, from coordinate 15,403 downwards.
TGGATCAGACCATATAAATATCCAATTTAGCTCTTAAGCAGTTATTACTACTACTATCTAATATGCAGGCCCACGGTTCGCATTAGCCGCTAGATTGCGCGATTCGCGCAATTTGATCGCATTTGGAATAAACGTTTAGTAAAAGCCACTTGCGATTATTATTTTTTAGTTATCCCGTCTATAACCCATAAACATCTCGTAAAATTCCTTGTCAGCCTTTCCTTCTATGAAATAAACGAATGAATAAATAATAATTTCTTCCACATGGTAGCCTAACACCACACTAAGTCAATGGAAATCTAGCTAAGCCTAACCATCTGTTTATTCGCTGAAATTTTGACGCAGTTATAAGATATCCATGGAATACTTTCATTATTGCTGTTACGTTCGACCACATGGTTGCCTAACATCACACTAAGTCAATGGGGTAATCTAGCCTAGCCGTCTGTTTATTAGCTGAAATTGTGACAAAGTTATAAGATATCTATGGAATACTTTCGTTAACATTATCTTCGACCACATGGTAGCCTAACACCACACTAAGTCAATAAGAAATCTGCCTAACCATCGGTTTGCAAAAAAACACACTTTGCGTAGGATTCGGGTAATAAATTAGGAACCGGGTAGTACAGCGTCAGGCGGGTACCTTCGTTATTTTTGTAAAGGATTGGTGAAATTTTCAGTTGCAAAAACTGATCGCCACAGTATTATACGGCTGGCGACTAGCATTAATTTTTCCAGAAATTCTCATCGCCAGCTGAGAATGGTCGTCGCCAATGCGACCATGGCGACCGTAATGAAAAAGGGTTGTTCACAAATACAGTGTTACTGATGATTTGGACATAGCCTTTAGGCCTATCCATGTTATGTTCCTATCCACCTGTTACCTCAGAGTGTGAGCAGTAATGCTCCAGGAAGTTGACCATAACAAGTCGTTAACTTTAAGATTCTTTGGAAACTTTTTAAAGCTACATCAACCAATGTTTTTATTATTAAGTTGTAAAGTCTGTTGTGTAATAATGGGACCTATCACATGTTTGATTCTTTCAATCATAGAAAGTTTCTCTGCAATTCTGGTAAGGACTTAGTGACTGAGTATATTTTGTTGTTGTTGTTGTTGAGATATTTGTGTGTCCTGCATTTTATTATGAGAATTTGTATTTTATATTGTACAGACAGGAAGACAATGTAGCAACATCATAGGCAGATCTCTTCGACACAGGACCAGTTCTCTGCACTTATGGACACCAGTCTTAGCAACAAATAGGTATATATACAGTATGCCAACTTTATATCAAAATCATGACAGTATATTTCTCTTTGCAGATATGGACTAAGCTTACATAGACAAAGTTATTTTGCCAGGCTTGCTATTTTAAAAATGCTGTTTTATTGTCTAAATGCTTTTCTTAACAAAACATTGGTATAGGAAATTAAATGTGGTATATCCAGTGCATGGAGATCCTACACCTTGAGATGTAACTTTTCCACATGAGGCTTCTTACCAATCATAAAGCTAGATTTAGTAACACCTATGTACTGACCAATCACTGTCTATGTTACATAAATATGATGCTGTTTTCCTGGCAATATGTCTACCAGTATCTATCTATCTGCCTGTATGTGTGTCTGTCAAAACTTAATTGAAACAATGTTCATATCTCTATGAAATTTAAATTTTTGCCTATTTTAGGAATTTGAATAAAATTAAAGAAAAAAAAAGCTGAAAGTCACAACTATACTTTAGTAAGCATAATGTTTTCCTTTCTCTTTTTCCTTCTTATTCCTGGTTGCAGGGCTTTACCAGATTCTCTCCATTGCAGATGTTGTTCCCATCTATCTCATTTAAAGGATGTAAAAGGTCAGTATTTTTTTAGCATATTAGTAATTTACTCATCTATGTCATGAGAAGGGCAAGTCTAGGTTAAAAAAAAGTAGGAAATGAAGAATAAGATCATCTTGTATTTGGTTTGGTAGTTTGATAGTTTCAAAACAATAAAACGTCTTCTTGGAAGAACCAGTAGAGTGAGGTTAACTTTTGAATCTCTTTTAATATAAGAAATTTAGAGCTGCTCCTGAAAGTACGGTGATCTGGAAACTGACATATTGTGAGTCTGTACTCATGCTTGTACTCATTCTCATGCTAACTCTACTTGTAATCAGACTCAGGCTGTTGTACTTGTACTACAAGTTTGTCTGGAGAAACTCCATACTCTCAACCTTGGTTCCTTCAGGGTGTTACTTGCGTAAAATGTGACCATGTAAATTGATACCTTCCTAGAAGGGTAACTCTCATCCAATTCACTTGAGCTCATCCCATGGAACTCTACTTGTACTCACACTCATGCTGTTGTACTCCTGCTTCATTTCCATCAGGAGACCATTGTGATACCTCTTACTACTTATCTTGGTTCATTCAAAGGGCTTCATGTGTAAATGTGACATGTAATTGATACCTTCAAAGAAGAAGGGTAACACTCATCCAATTCACTTGAGCAAAAGTCCACTTCTGTATCAATACTTCAAAATACCAAAACTTCGAACACACATTTGGAACTTACCATCACAACTGAGTTCCATTGTATCCTTTTGTAAAATGATTTTGTTTACTGCATATATATTTCCATCTCTTCTTTTTTTGGTAATCTTTATCTCCAAACAGGCTGTTACTGTTCTCTGCAAAGGACACTTCCAGGAATATCAGTCACCAGATATTCTTCAAGTGATGTGGTGAGTACTTGTTGCTACTCAAAATGGAGAATTAACTTTAAGTAGATTTAAGTAGTGTGTACTGTCAGAGGTCTTACAGGGAAGATATGTTAGAACAGTTGCTGGACCAGAATTGTTCCTTCTCCTTGAAATGTGCAAGCACTTAGTGCAGCTGTCTGCAATCTTTTTGAAAAGTGTTTATTATTTTGGGACATAATTATTTATTTGACTTCTGTACACCAACTTTTTATATAATACCCATTACCTTGAACAGGATTCAAACTTGGCTAAATCTTGAATGATCAGAAAATAGTTTTCCTCTGTTGTATTTACAAACCAATATTAAAGGTAAATGTTCTTGCCGATAATTTGATTCTGTTCTTAACACCATTGTAAAGAGGATGGGTGCTCACTTGTCTTTATATATATGGATCAATATCACCTTTCAGTCGGAGAAAGAATAATGGCCTGTCTGTAAAACTTGTCAGAATCCCTCCATAAATGATGTTATTTAGCTATGTGAAGTTTTACCGTATTTGCAATGCATCTTCTGGTTTCGTCCAAAATCAGAATTTATCTAATGACGAAGAGGAAGAAGAAGATCAACTCTACAAGTGGATCGAGCTCAAGGTCAAAGGTCACGACAATGCTGTTCTGGACAGTTATCAGACATTCGTGTCATCTGCGGCCAAAGAATTAGATGTCAAATTTGAGATATTGTAAGTCAGGAAACTTTTGTCAAATTTCAATGTTGTATTTTAGAATTCAGCTATCGTCAAATATGACAGGTTTGTTGTACTCATTTGTAGAGTATTGCTAAAGGGTAACAGGGGAGTTGGGGTGGGGGATGGGAGGAATTCTGTCTGATAAACAGTAATGTTTTGTCATAATTGAAGACATATGAGTCTATAGTAGGAAAACAGACAGTTGGGGAATGTTTTGTGTTTATTTCCTGTGTTGTCTCACCCACCCTGCCAACTATACCCAACTTACAGAAATGTCATACTGTAAGTACAATTGTTTCACTAAAGTATCCCTGGAATTGATTTGTCTATGTACAAGCCCTCAAAGCAATATTCAGATGTTTATCAGACTACAACATAAAGAGTCCTTTTTCATTGTTTTTTGTGCTATAAATTAACAAATACACAGATTATATCCAATCTTTTTTTTTAAATCCTTTTCTCATATTATTGCAAGAATGCACAAATTTCATTTTAATCTTGCACAAACTCGCACTTGAATCTATTCGGTGACTTTTCCATTCATTCAGGGAACATCCAGGTCGAGACATCTACAGGTTAACTTTGTTAAAATCCAGACATATTTACAAGAAGCACAGAGTCCAGTATGAGATGAGAACAAATTATAGGCTTATGAAGGTATGTATAAAGTATGAACTTAGTCGCACCTTAATACAGGATAGTACAACAAAATAAAAAATAAAAAAAATAATGGTTCTATACATTAATTCCGTTTTCAGTTTCAAATTCTGAGAAAACAGCTCTGGAATGTCACAATTTTAGCCCACTTGCCAAAAAATACCAGAGCTTTAATAATCTACTGGCTAAAGTGAAGATATCAATGGAAAATTTCCTGAATTACAGGCCACATCAGTTACTGTACAGGCTTATGGGAGCAGCCCAATATTATTTGCTGATTATAAGCAGTAAAACAAAACTTAGGTTACATATGAATATCATGTCAGTTTTTAACTGATGATAGTTAACCGACCTACCCTGTGTTTCAATTCTTCATGTTTACTGGCAGGAAATTGCAAGTGTCCTACTGGCAAAATACACAATCCATAAAATACTGGCATTTAGCCAGTAAATAACCTGCATTTCGAGGCCTGGGAAGTGACATTTATTGACCTCTGTGGTAGACATTATAGCTGCAGTTTTAATAGATGAGACTGCAATATAGTATATAGGGTAATTTTTTTTTCAGTGAAATATGGTATTGAAGTGCAACCTGCACTGAGAGCAATGGGTTTGATAATCTAAGGTATTCAAGAAAGGAATGGATATAAATGTTGGGGTGTCTTTGAAGAAAGTACATGGTCTGAAAGCTACTTCTCACATTGTTACATTTAAATTTGTGACTGAAACACAACATCTTTTTGCAAGGGGAAGGAAAAGTTATGATGTATGGAGTTTAATTTAAGTATCAAGTTGTTCCTTTCTTTGTTTTGTTGTTTGTGTATGTGTTTGTGTCCTTCATAGCAACGGAGTACTCCCACCTTTTCAAGACAAAGGTGTTGACATTTTCTTTGTCTATGATTCAGGCTCTCTAATTTTGTCTGCAGTTAAGGCATCTGACTGGCACTACAGCCGGGGTGTTCTTGGAATATATAGAGAGGAATCTACCAGAAGGACTAGCTATGCAAGTCAAAAAGGTGAGTTATTTATAAACACATCCTATTTCACCAATGTCCTTAGCAGGGTAAAACTTGACACAGGTAAAATGTCATAATGCTAAGAAAATGAAGGTTCTGTAATTTAATTAGTAAATGGTAGTTTGATACTGTTCCCTAACTTGGGAGTAATGACGAGCGGGGACCGGCATTAGCTTCCTAATGAATGATGATGGGAAACATCTGACAACATGTCCGGACTTGAAATGTGACCATAGCATGTCAATAAACGTACGAACTACCATGATACTGACAAACATGTCTTATACTGCCGAACCTGTTCAACTTACATTTGTATCCAGAAGAGAACTATCTTATGGCTAGAACACAACATATATACTGTCAACTGCCGCCAACTGAAATACCGAGTAACAATAGACCGATTGCGTGGAACTTATAAAAATTCTATTCATTTCAACATAGTTTTTAAGTGCTTTCAGCTTACATGTTCAGTTAGACTATGTTTTTCTTACCCTCTGAAGACTTATAACATAAATACATCTTTTGCTTGTTTTGCTAGTGTTCAATAGAGCAAATGCCAGAGCACCTTACTAAACCCCCCAAGGGGCTAGAAGAATCATTACCAGAGGAACAGGAGGAAAAGAGAGCTGGCTTGTCGTCGTCGTCAGATGAAGTAGAGGAAATTGATGGAACTTCATCATCACCGCCAGAAGAGACAGAGAAAACAGAAGATAGCTCGTCGGACTCAGATTCAGATTCAAGTTCCGACTCAGACTCTGATTCTGACGAAGAGGATGGAAAAAGATGACGAAGTTGCGACGACAGTTAGATATTATCGACGGGAGTTCATAAGATTGCGCCAGTCACAAATCAAGAACGCCTACCCTTTATGTCAGAATTGAACTGTACCAGATCACACTGTAGCCTGCACGAGAAATGACTAGAGCCTCACAACTATTAATTCACAAATTATATTCCCTTTCAAAATGGTCTGTGTAGTTTGTAGTCCTTAATATGAGTCATTATCAATGTTAACTCAGCATAGAATATGAGAATTACAAAACTTATACATGTATCTCATATTTACTTAGTTACTACAAAAGGTTCAAGACCTGTGGCAAATTCCTCATAGTACCTTATGAGTGGTACCCTGTTGATCTCAATGTTAACTGGATGAGCCCACATGGAAATGAGCTGAAGCGACCATGCAGTTAAATTTGTCTATGAGGTCGCCAGTTGACTCTAGTAGTTGCCTCTTTCTGGTGCTGCAACAATGCGTGTTTGGCCTTCGTTTCTTCTAATTGTAAAGTTATCACCACAAACGAGAGCTGTGATGCAAAATCAGAATTCATGTAATTAACTTTCATGACCAGATATGTTTGCTGGTATCATTTTTATGCAATGAGGGATGTTGTGGTTTGACAAAGATGAAACAGGTATGCTCAGATTTGGCTTTTCAAGAATTCTTATCTCATTGAGGATTATGCTTTGGGTGCATTTACTTTCCAATGCAAACTAACATTGTGCAGGGCAATTTTTTTTTTGATTTATCATGCTTGTGCCTCTGGCAATCAGGTCGTTCTTTTTGGCTGTCTGAACAGCACATTTGGTTGTCTGAACAATGTAGCAAAAATAAACAAAGAATGGCCAAAATGCACACTGTAGGAAAGATGTGTAGGTTTGGTGAATAGAACAGCAGCTTTCTGCCAGTATAAATCCCATTTTGGTTGGATCTAGGATTGATTAGGCCTACTGCTATTGTTGTCTGTTACCATTATCTCCAAAGGGGCAGAGGGGGATATTTATATATTATTTGGGGGGGGGGGGGTTGTTGTTAGTTACAATGCAATATGAATTTGATGTAAAAAACTAGAAGTCCGGCATAGTTTTGCACAGGATGACCACAAATGCTGGTTTTGGTGTTCTGAACAGAAATTTGGTCACTTGGACGACTGGATGTCCCTGAAAAAAATTTGCCCTGTTAAGTGTAATAATTCCTTGTCAAAATTTAATGAAGTAGTCCTGTAAACTCTGTGATATGTTAACGTTCGAGCCCCGAAGAATGCAAAAGTCCACTTGTAACTGTTATAGTACTAGGTAGCTGCTGCAAGTGGCAGATATAGCCTAACCTTGTCATTAGAACAAGACCTAGATGATAATTGTATGCAGATGATAAGCTGTCATTATTCACAAAACAGTGAATTCATTGTGTTATTAAAACAGCATTTCTTAGGCACAAGGTATTGTGGATCGACTACCGTAAGTAATTGCAAACATAGTCTGGGATCTCAGATCACATGCAAATATGATTGAACATCAAATGAGATTCTTTAGTATGTTGTTTAATTAATATATTTACAGATGTTTGAAATCTTGAAAAATTGCATTACTTTTTTACCAAAATGCATAGTGGTTTCGATGATGTAAGATGAGCTATTTTCTGCATGAATCTGACGTAATGTATAGTGAGGGTGTACACAGGTGAACAACATACTCGATATTAGTGAAAAGCAGTGTGATGTGACAAACAATAATTTCACAATGACACAGGCTGTCCTGAAATGACCATTCACCTCAACAGCTTCTTATACTAAATGTGATAGATACATCAACATACTAAATATGACATCAGTCCTTGTTGAAATATTGTGTAAAACATGGTTTCACAATCTGACCCCTGGTGAACTCAAACGAACATTGACCTCCGCCCATAACATTAAGGCTTCTTTTACTCAATGTGGTACAATCACATACCAAATATGCGATCTGTCCAAGCCGATATTATGTTTAGGAAGATGTGTTAGTGTGGAGAGACAGGTAAGAGGGGAGTGAAGTAAATGTTTGGCATTTGCTGACTTCAAATGACCTTTGACCTCCACCAAATGCAATAATAGGCTCCTTAAATTTAATATGGTACATCTACAAACCAAATATGAGATCTGTCCTTTCTTGCATTTATCAGGTTAACAAGGTTGTCACGATTTGACCTGTAGTCCCCAAATGACCTTTGACCTCCACAGAAAACAATATACTTCCTGCACTCAATGTGGTACTACTACACACTAAATATGAGGTTAGACCAAGCTTCCTTTCTTGAGATCTCGTGTTTACAAGGTTTTCACAATTTTACCCCTAGTGACCCTAAATGACCTTTGACCTACACAATAAACAATAGGCTTCTTGTACTCAATGTGGTACATCTACACACTAAATATGAGGTCTGCCCATGCTTCCCTTCTTGAGATATCGGGTTTACAATGTTTTCACAACTTGACCCCTGGTGACCCCAAATGAACTTTGACCTCCACCATGAACAATAGGCTTCTTGTACTCAATGTGATACTTCTACACAACAAATATGAGGTCTGCCCAAGCTTCCATTCTTGAGCTATTGTGTTTACAACGTTTTCACAATTTGACTCTGGTGACCCTAAATGACCTTTGACCTCCACAGAAAACAATAGGCTTCCTGTACTCAATGTGGTACTTCTACATACTAAATATGAGGTCTGCCCAAGCTTCCTTTCTTAAGATATCGTGTTTACAAGGTTCTCACAAGTTTACCCCTAGTGACCCTAAATGACCTTTGATCTCCATAGTAAACAATATGCTGCTTGTGCTCAATGTGGTACATGTACACATAAGATATGAGTTTTGCCCGAGTTTCCCTTCCTTGAGATATCGTGTTTACAAGGGTTTGAAAATTTGACCCCTAGTGACCCTAAATGACCTTTGATCTCCATAGTAATCAATAGGATGCTTGTGCTCAATGTGGTACATGTACACATAAAATATGAGTTTTGCCCAAGCTTCCCTTCCTTGAGATATCGTGTTTACAAGGTTTTGAAAATTTGACCCCTAGTGACCCTAAATGACCTTTGAGCTCCACAGAAAACAATACCCTTCTTGTACTCAATGTGGTACTTCTAGACACTAAATGTGAGGTTTGACCAAGCTTCCTTTCTTGAGATATCGTGTTTACAAGGTTTTCACAAGTTTACCCCTAGTGACCCTAAATGACCTTTGACCTCCACAGAAAACAATATGCTTCTTGTACTCAATGTGGTACATCCACACACCAAACATGAACATGGTCCAACTTTCACTTCTTGAGATATCGTGTTTACAAGCTGGGTGTCACAAACGCACACACACACATACTCCATCATGAATGCAAAGCTTACGATATTAATCGAAACCAAAAATCAACTTCAACAATTAGCATACACCTAGCACACTCTTTATTCTGCATATTTTGGATGTATCTAATGTTGGTGTTGGATGTAAATAGTTACTTCCGGTCAATAGAGATTAACTTGTAAAACCATACCCCATCAAGTGTATGTTCTTATTTCTTCAGTATATTCAAGTTATACTTCGTATTCCGTAGTTTGAACGATTTTCAGTGCCTAACAAAGACATATGTATGTACGTATGTTTGTATTTTAGATCCTCCTGCAAGCAGGAACTCGCGAAGAAGCCTCATTGGCTTATCAAAGCCGCAAGCCGACCGAAGTCAGTTTCTTACATTCATATTTAACGTCCATGATTATGAATTGTCAACAACTCTGTAACTGGACGACATACATTAATCTTGGAGTGACTCGAACCGGGGACTTTATGATTGGAAGGCATTGGCGTTAACCACTGAGCTAACAAACCTTAATATAAGACAACATAAAATCAATCGGAATATATAGATGTATCTCGCTCTTCCAATATTTACGACGGAACATGTCAGGCACCGATTTTTTTGCACTACACATATCGAGCTAGCCGAGCCACCGATATCGTCTATTCCTGTAGCTAAGCTCTTCGATAACGCCAATCATTCAGTGGGGGTACTGGTCTGGGGGGCGAGTATGGCCTGTAGGGGCGCGATCGACACTATCCAAGCGGAGCGCCACCACAGGTTGGCGCGGAGCGTACAGAATTTTTTTGAGTAAAGATACTCCCTAGATCGCCGGAAATGACCCTTTCCGGGCCTTGCTAGTTTGCAGATAACGAAGAATAAATAGGTGTCATCGCCAACAAAATGTGACAAATCGGTCAATAGGTAGATGAAAGCGCAATAAAAAAGTCAATTATCGCGAATAAATAAAAAGTGGTAAAAAGCTGAAAAGGGCGCCAGCAGTCCATTTGAGTCCGGGATGGGGGGGACATCCGCCACCCCCCCTCCCCCCTGACTGTATGGACGCTCCGCCATTGCAATCATTGGACAAATTTGTTTAGTTTGGTCTCTATAAGACGAAATTTGCAACCATTCCTCTTGTAAGTCATAATCTCATATACGGTACTGTACTGATGAGAAAGAGATGTAGCATAAATTTTACAACGGCAAAATCACGTTGTGATGATGGCGCTATGCATTTTTTCTAGGTGTAGAAACAATTTGTAAACTTGACTAAACTGACACGGTGTCCGTGGCCAACTTGCAGCCTACGGGAATTTTGCATTGCTTTTTCGTGCAGTAGCGTTCATTGCGTAGGCTTAGCACCCTATATCTGAAACTTTGAAAGTATAGAACAAGGTAGTACAACGTTAGGCGATACCAATTTGTAGTTTGAGCAACTATTTTGTACGAAAATGTGAAACAAGACCTCAGTCATACAGTCACTTTCGATCGAGTGAGGCAGCAAGGTGGAGTATCATGACGCTCGATCTGAAACTATTCCCTGTCGAAGCGACAACCCTCTGCTTCGATAAGGAGGAATTCATGACAGTAAGCCTCTCGGCTAACGAGTAACGTTAGGCTTAACAGTAACAGCTAGCCTAGGCCAAGTCTTCATTAGCCTAGGTCTAGGCCAATTGACAATGGCAAAGTGCAGACGGAGCTCTATTCAATATTTGGATATGCTAGAAAAAGCATTGGAACATAAGTTAAGTTTTGGAGGGGGACGCGAGGGAAGGGGGACTCATGTAGGTTAGACCTACATTCATTGGCAGTTCTGTCAACAAAGTTAAGTAGGCTAGTTTTGGTATCCAGTCAAAACGTCCCTTTACCTAAACGTCCCTGCTTTTTAAAGACCAAAACGTCCCCGCTTTTTACCAAAATGTCTCCGCAGTCAAAACGTCCCCGTGAGTCAAAACGTCCCCGATTTTATCAGGCGCGTAGCCAAGGGGGGGGGCGAAGGGGGCAGCCGCCCCCCCTTGAGCATATTTTTAATTTTCCTTTTTAATGTTTTTATGATATCGCTAGTAATTTCAAAAGAGAAAATGCTAAGATGCAACTTACACGGCCTGGGAAGTGCCATTTCCAGCGATCTGGGAGGCATTTTCAGCCAAAATTTTCTTGTATGTTCGCGCCAACCTTGGTGGCGCTACGCTTAGATAGTGTGCAATGCCATATCTACAGCTCTGAAAATTTTTCTACATTTTCGCCCCCCCCTTGGCAAATTCCTGGCTACGCGCCTGGATTTTGTAATCAGTTGGAATGCAAGTGTGGATGTTTTTAGTTCAAATCAAAGAGTAAGGATAAGTATAGTTTAGGTTGAAAACACAGTTTTTAGGAGTGGGAAGTGACGGTTATGAGGGCGGAAACATTTTTGAGTATAATTTTCTGAGGTAAGTACCGGGTAAGATACTAGAAAAGGGAATGCAAGAGGGCTGTAGGGTAATAGGATTTTTTTAAACTTGAGTTGGTTTCTGAATGAATATATACGGTATTGAGGGAAAGGAATAAAAAAGATTTTTGTTTTGTTTATGTACAACAAGTTACTTTTGGAATATGCGAGACGGACTGGATGAAAGTGATATATATTTTCCTACAGCACATACGTTTATTTTTTTTCTGAAGACACTTTATATTTTTGATTTTTGTGATTGTTTGCCTATTTTGCTACCCTTTTCCAGAATTTATTCTGCCTTCTTATTTTTTGATGGTCTAGAAGTAGAAGGGGGACTACGGCTAAAGCCCCAGCCCCCTTTCCCCTCTCTGCCCTTAACGATATATAGTCCTTCATGATTTATTTAGCGCCTGTAATCCTGTAATCCAACTTGCATGCCGATATCTTAGAGAAATAATATCTTAAAATTAATATATATTCACAACTGTGAATGAATATGATAGACGGGGACGTTTTGACTTACGGGGACGTTTTGACCAACGGGGACGTTTTGACCAAAAGCGGGGACGTTTTGGTACGGGGACGTTTTGGTAAAGGGACGTTTTGACTGGTAAGCCTAGTTTCAAAATGTTTGGCTTAATAATTCCATAAATATCGAATATTGTTTGTTTAGTTTTGCTTCAAATCCTTTTCTTAGATATATTGGACATATTCATTCAGCGAGAGGTCATGCCCAATGGACGTGGTGCACAAACTGCTGGACTGTCCAGCCTAATGGCTCATGACTTCTGGCCACCCCTACTCATGACCCTTACTGTATATGTTTTCAAGAAATAGAAATGGATCAAAGAACAATACCTACCTAGGAGAAACTCCCCCTCTTCCTCCACCCATGTGAAAAGCAAACTAATTCAGCATTTTCGTTTCGTCCTTAGCCTGACTTTGATGTAGATGCATTCGTAGCAGAGTGTCGGAGGAGGGTTCAGCTGGAGACATTGCGGGAGGATCTTCACATGTATTTTAGAACTCTCAAGAATGCTATGGTGGAGCTGATAAACAAGGACTATGCTGACTTTGTAAATCTCTCATCCAACTTGGTATGTAGATATCAAAATCTCCACAAATGGTCGAGGCAGTCTTGTAAAAAAAAGTAGATTTAGGATTATGATTTCTCATTATTAAGAATATCCACAAAGTTGTAAAGGTTCATGGTTTTTTATTCTTTATGATCTTTATACAGGCAGTAGGGAATAAAACGATTAATAGATACCATTCCATTTGTATGTGATCATCCAAGAATATACTGATTAATGAAAATGCCACAGAGAGATATTGAAACAAAAAGGTTGTGTGATATCCGGGCACGGAGCTGGGAAGCTGACTAAAGTTTGACAAAGACGAAGACGAAAGGCCGTAATAACACACACACTGAGGAAAGGCTGTAGTAAAGTATTAATACAACTTGTATTTTACAAAGAGTTATTACAGCATTCCGTTCGTCACAAAATACAAGGAAACAAAATAAACTGTAAGTATGATTGACTCTTATAGAAATACTGAAACAAACGAAAATGCTCGAAATCTATCAACGTAGGTAGTAAATGGGGCAATTTACTAACTCGTAAATACCGTGTTGGCCTGTAGGCCTCCAGCACCCAAAAACATAAATAACTTTTTATGGAAGGCCAAATAAGCAGCTCTGCCACTACAGTTTGTTTCTGAAAGACTTCAAAGAGTTTGTCATTCTCTTGTAAAATTTGACTTTATAAGATATTATCTTGGTTGTAATTGTGATGTGTGGAAAGTGATGACATTTCAACCATTTCCAAATCAGCAAAGGGAAGTATTTTACATCACCTGTTTCTTTTCTTGCTAAGGTTGGTATGGATAAGGCAATCACTAACTTATCAGTCCCACTCGGTCAACTGAAGGAAGAAATCTTGGTAAGTTGTTCAAAACGGCTGATCAATCTTGCTTTCTCTTTGAAAGACATTTACAATTCTATGGGTCCTGATCAGCTACTCTATCCCGAAGTAATAGGAAATGATTTATCGGTTCTAACTATGGGATGTTCAGCTCCGCTGATGGAACTGCAGCTTGTTATCCAAACTTCACTTTCTTCAAATCCCAATGATTCTAGCCTGTTTGCTTCCAATTTTAAACGTTATTTTTACTTAACTTTGTTTTGCTAAATAATTAGATTTTTGCTTTATAATAAGCCGACACAGTGGCGGAGCGTCCATACAGTTAGAGGGGGCGGATGCCCCCCCTGACGGACTCAAATGGACTGCTGGCGCCCTTTTCAGCTTTTTACCACTTTTTACTTATTCGCGATTATTGACTTTTGTATTGCGTTCTCAAATACCTATTGACATTTGTCACATTTTGTTGGTGTAATTTTCTGACAAAATGGCGATGACACCTATTTATTCTTCGTTTATCTGCAAATTAGCAAGGCCCGGAACAAAAAATGTCTGTACGCTCCGCGCCAACCTGTGGTGGCGCTCCGCTTAGATAGTGTCGAAAGCGCCCCTACAGACCATTTTCGCCCCCCTGACCAATACCCCTAGCTCCGCCACTGTTTCTGAGTTTGGTACTTTCTCCATCATTTATTTCTAAAGGAGGATAATTGTCGTCTGCAGTTCATCTTCTACAGTAATTTATCATTAACTTTGTCATCGGGTTTAAAGAAGCGAGAAATATCTTTAAATGGTATGCTGTTTCTTCCTTGACTATTTCATATTCAGCATTTTGACAAATACAAAAAGTAAAATTGTGCTATGAGAGATACAATATAATACCTCATAGTTTAAAAAGTTTGATGTATTGTTTTGTTTTTGTTTTTGTTTTGGTCTTTTTCGTTTCTTTCTTTGAGCAGCTTCTTGAGAACAACTTATACTAAAACATACTGTTGGGTTCCATTGTAAAGCGCCAATAAAATCGATGCCAATTGATGATCTTTCTTGGAGCCTAACACTCCATTCCCATCCCTTTTCCTCACAGAGAAATCTGTTGCACCCCATCATTCAATTTCAGTCAATGCCAGAGCAAAACTTTCAGTTCCCTTTCATACAAATTAAAAGAGTTACACATCTCTTGCAGGTTTCACAGACGATTTCATGTTTTCCCATTGCCCCCCCCCTCCCCCCCCCACAAAAATGAAGAAGAAGAACTGAAGAAGAAACAACAAAGTAGAATATAACTTACCAAAGTGATCGAGACGATCATCATTGCATTTGAAGGAAACTTTTTAAGTAATGCTGAAGAAAAGAATAAATCGTTTGTGTAACCTATGTCAATCATAAAAGATTTTAGTTCTCTGATGTCAACACACTGAGGGTTGAAATTACATTGCAACATATCCGACCTCTCTTATCACAACAGAACAAATAAAAGGTAACTAGTGCCAGCCATATGGTCTCGAACTTTGGACTGGATATTCAACCGATTAAACTTTCCAAATTATAGGATGCTCAAATCTGCTAGAAGTTTTCAAACGTAGTTAGGCTTTTCTGGAGATTCTGGTTCTCCATTTATAGTACACCTAGCCATCGAAAATTATTGAAAATACACTTAGATGTATGAGTAACTAGTATTTTTACGGTAGGAGTAAATGCTTGTTGAAATTGGAGCTTGGGTTAACATTACCTGGCTCAGTGGTGTACCTAGAAACGCTGCACCCGGGACTGATCCTTCCTTTGTCACCCCGTGCAGGGAATGGCGTCCTGAGGGAGGGGTCTAAGGGGCGGAG